>JAMZAV010013778.1:0-15469 GCA_024449915.1 Sweltsa coloradensis | reverse complement strand
AAGGTTTATATAAACAATAAATATAAAACTCCTTTTCGAGTGAAAGTCGCTGAATGCATATTTAAAAAAGTACGTTGAGCGCTCTATCTATACCATATTTGGCATGCACTACAGACACTGTGAGTGTCGGATACTGTCGTCGGGTGCATGACAAGCGATATACCTCGTGAGCCAACACGACGGACAACGAGGATGTCCGAAGTAGCGGGAACCACACGAGTGCGTACGAAGGTCTCGGCCGGCCTCGAATCCATGCACATGGAGATTAAAACTCTTACGTCTGATTGGCTGACGAGAATTCTAACGCACAGGTGGTTGAATTTGACTAAGAAATGCACGGGAGCATTAAATTTCATCCGCCTGTTTCGAATGCAGGTTGTAAAAATGTAGAAATACAAACAAAATATGCTCATCCATCAACGTGACTATGAGAAGCGTTCGAGAAGCGGCCGAGTATTCAGACTTTGTAAAACATTAATCCTGAGATTAAAAAAAAAACTTTTTGAATGTCAGTACCAATATACATGGTTTCACCGGACGTGAACGATTTTTTGATTTATTGAAAACATGATATCTTACAATAGTATACAATGTATGGTGGTGAGGTCGATAACAAGTAAAACATTCCTATAATACTATGTAGGACCTCCAGATTCATATTAATATCCAAAAAAAAAACTCTAAAATGTATTAACTCCTCTTTATAATAAACTCTAAATTATTCCACTCACATATATTGTTATTTCCATAAATTAATGTCAGTCATTAAATAACTAGGAAGCTTAGCAAAGTACGCAAATTCTGGCACGTTGTTGGATGAGCGTACGTTTTTTTAAACGAAAAATGGTTAAAATTGCGCTTTTCATGAGAAATAATTTTACGATTACGCTCAAATTTCACATAAATATATAAATTCATAAAATTAAGATTATGTGAAAATATTACTATCGGATAAAGCATGTAGGTGTTATAAGTCGAAAATGTTTTTTAAACGAAAAAAGCGTACAATTGCGATTTTCATGAGAAATAATTTTTCGATCGAGCTCAAATTTCACACCAATATATTTATTCATAAAATTTAGGTTCTTTGAAAAAAATCAAACAATCGGATCAATGCATTCAATATTTTATAGTGGAATTAGATTGTACAATCAATTAGATCAAGAGATAAAGAATGCAAAACATGTACACGAATTTAGAGGTTGCTGCCTTACTTTTGAGAAAATAAAATTTCCTGTTTTGTGATTGTAGATTTGGAAAGTTTTGTAATTTTGTACATTTGGTAATAATTTGATATTTATGTAAATTTGATGAATTTGTTAAATTTTTAAATTTATCATTTTGTTAATTTGTAAATAGAGTATTTTGAATTTGTGAAATTTGTAAATTTATCATTTTGTTAATTTTTTGCAAATTTGGTATTTTGTTAATTTGTTACTTTGGTGAATTTGTTGAAATTTGTTAACTATGTCAATTTATCAAATTGTTAATTTGTAAATTTGGTATTGAAAATTAATATTTTTGTATATTGTTATGTGTTGTATTTAAATAGCTTTATTTGCTAAATAAAGATTGATAATGATAATGATAATGTAGGTGTTATAAGTCAAAGGATTTTTTTTAAATCGAAAAAAAATCGTAAAATTGCGATTTTAATAAGAAATGAGTTTTCGATTGCGCTCAAAAACGTGGCAGTTCTAAGTTCAGAGATTTTGAATAACTTCAGAAAATTTCATCGCAATTGGAATATTGGTTTAGCCGGAATCGTGCTAACAAACAGAGAAAAATACGAAAAAAAAAAGAAAAAAAACATTCCGGATTTTTTTCTCCAGTGTAGAAAAATGGTATCTTCGCTTCGCTCACTATGCTCATCCAATAAATATGATCCCTCTTTCCCTAATAAACCAATTTCTTTAACAAACCATTATTCATCCCACCCTGGAAAACCCCAGAACCCTTATGCAATTTGTTTGTTTGATCCTATGATCAGGACAACTAAATAAATCTAATACACAGATGCAGACACAGCAAACTATAGTTAAGTAAATATTTGAAAATATAGTAATAATATTACAACAACAATGTAATAACAAAATAATTTTGGTAATTTAGTGGGGCATGTCATTTGTACGTCTCAAAATGTAATGTATCCCACCCAAAATCATTTCCCTAATAGAAATCAGAAGGTCGCCAACAGGTAGCCAAAAGCTAACCAAGTAGTCACCACGCAGTTAGCCAATAGGTCGCCACAAAGTAACCAACAGGTCACCAACGAGTTCACCAATGTAGTCGCCAAAAGAAGCCAAAAGTGCGCCAACAGGTCGTTTTGTGTCAAAATACGACCTCTTGGCGAACTGTTGGCGACTTCTAAAAAAAGCGACTAGGTTGCCAAGAGGTCGCCAAATGGTCGCCAAGAGTTCACCAAATTATAGCCTCCGGTCATAATATTATGTATGCATATATTTAGTATGCATGGGTAGGATGTTATATAAAAATGTAGAAGAATGTAAGGAAACAGATTGAAGACCACGCTTTTCGAATTTATTATATACACCATCAAAATCACCTCAAATTGAATTACTAAGTGCAATGAAGTTCAGGATGAAGATATTCACAGCAGGAACGTATAGGGCATATAGCAGCATTAATAATTATGTATTGAATCATAAGAACTCTGTTCTAAATGCAATACATTCATTATATTGATGTTTCGTAACGGACAAGCCATGATTTTTGTCTTCACCTAAATGTTGATATCATATTTACTAAGATTTCATGTAGCTCTAAGTAGGACGTCACTGGAAACTGCCATGTTTGATGTTGCATTATGTTTCTATTTACACACGAAAATAACTGTTCTATATAAATATTATATTAAGTTACACACACTTTTCTCTTGCCGACATGCAATTTGTATTGTACAGCAGCAACTATCCACCTCGCGTTCTCAACACTAATAAAACGCCTGTACAAACGTAAAATACACTGTCGAGCACTGCGATGCTAACGTTCACGTCTTCTCTCGACCGCACGCTTGTTTCAAATGGGAAGCAACCTCTGCGCATCCTAGATCCACCCCAAGCCCGTTGAAGGACAAGGCAATTACCTGAAAGAATGCAGTTTATACGGCGCCAACAGTATGCCACGAGGTATCCACGTGGCAATCTTTTGTAATCTATTGGCGACCAGTTGGCAACCTCTTGGCGTAGTCTTGGTGACTTCCATCAGTTGGTGAACACATGGCAACCTTATGACTGACGTTTGGCGTCTCATTTGTTAAAAAAAATCACCAACAGTTTACCAACAGGTCGCCAAAAGTGATCACCACTTGGTAATTAAATGGCGAACTGTTGGCAAACCTCTTGGCGTACTCTTGGTGACTTCCATCAGTTGGTGAACACATGGCTGCCTCTTGGTGAACGCTTGGCTATCATATATTTAGTTGAAATTTCGGTGGCGACCTTTGGCGACCACTTGGCAACCACTTGGCGATCAAAAACAAGCCTTGGTGAACTGTTGGTTACCTCTTGGCAACCATTTGGCAAACAAATATTTCTACATGGGTTGTCACTGTTCTCTTATACATATCTCCCATTCACTTGTTCAGTTGTTGTTGTTCACTTGTCTAGAATATCTCCAAGAATGTCTGAAGAAGAAGGTATCTGAGGCTCCCTGGGAACCCGACTTATCTGGGAAGTTCTGCGCTAAGGTCAGGTGTGAACTATATCCCAATCCTTTCGCCACGTACGTCAACTTCACAGTCTTACAGTGAGTACCCGAGTGCATTAGGTTCTATACTCAATGGTGTAACAAACAATGGGAATATAGCATACCAACGTACCGAAAGTGTGCTCTCGAGCGCTAAGCTCTTGTCTCTGATTCGGGATGTCCCGGACTTGAATCCCGTCGTGAACGGCAATCCTTACTTAATATATTTCGAGGTTTTCCTCAGTTGTTCATGCGATTGCAAGGGATTGACTTCTCGGACATCCCTTCACAATAGTCTTATCCGAAACATACAAAGTTCGCCTGAAGAGGCGTATACATTGCATTCTATAATAAAATAACTAGCGTAATTGGTGCATTGAGCTGCCATGTGTTATGCGGATTTTCTGTTGTTTTGTGAAAAAATCATTACTAAATTGAGGACGTTTTTAAAATTGATTTAAATTAAATAAAAAAATCTATTTAAATTAAATAAAAAATTAACTTAAATTTTTATTTTGTTAATTAATCGTAATTTTAAAAAAGGAAAAATTCGTAATATTGAAATTTCCATAAGAAATAATTCGATTGCGCACAAATTTAACACGAATATATTAATTCATAAAATTAAGGTTCTGTGAAAAAATCATTACAATAGGATAAAGCATGTAGGTGTTATAAGTCAAAGAATTGATTAAAAAAGAAAAAATGAACGTAAAATTTTGATTTTCATAACAAATAGTTTTTCGATTGCGCTCAAATTTCACACGAATACCTTAATTCATAAAATTAAGGTTCTGTGAAAAAAATCATTGAAATCGGATAAAGTATGAAGGTGTTATAAGCTGAAGAAAGTTTTTAAAAATCGAAAAAAATCGTAAAATTGCGATTTTAATGAGAAATAATTTTCCGATTGCGCTCAAAAACGTGGCAGTTCTAAGTTCAGAGATTTCGAAGGCATCCATAAAATTTCATCGTTATTGGAGCATCGGTTTAGCCGGAATCGTGTAAACAAACAAAAAAAATACAAACAGAAAAAAAAGAAAAAAAAGAAAGAAAAATATTCCGGATTTTTTTCTCCAGTGTAGTAAAACGGAATCTTCGCTGCGCCCGCTACGCTCATCCAATAACCTTTACTCAGTTCCAACTATGTAGGGTTGAGAACACGAAACTATTGACACTAAGCTTTCCTTACTCAGTGTTTCTTCCTCATCATCTTCCTCCTTCCTCTCCACCAATTTACTCCACTCTCCTTCTGTCCAGCCACAGCTTTGCCACATCCTCCCACACTTCTACATCTCGTCCTCCAACGTATTCTTGAATTAATCTTCCCCATTTCTCTCTTGGCCTTCCTACTTTTCTTTTCCCCTGCTCTGCCGCTTCAAATTCTCGTCTTGGGATCCACTCCACGCCCATCCTTCGCATATGTCCAAACCATCTTGTACATTATCTTTCTACTCTAAACCTCAATCTCTCCAGTCCCAGTTATTTTCCTGATTCCCACCCCTTTTTTTTAACTTGTCCATCTTGGAAAACTCCCTTGGACACATCAAGAACTTCATTCCTTCTGTTTCTAGCTATAACAGGTTTTATTTCCGTGTTAATGTGTCAATTAACTTCAACTTTGTGTTGCAGGTGTGACAGAAAGAGGTCGTTTCAGATTGGATGCTTCGACCAGGATCTTAACAAAAAATACCCTGACTGCTGCGCAAAGCTGAATACTAAGTTAAGTGTATGTGTAAAACAGAACGACAGCGAAGAACAATATCATCCAGGTTGTAACGGTAGGACTCTCGTAGTCTTTGATCCGTAAAAATACTGTATTTTTGCCAATTGTCAAGAAAAATTAAAAAATTTGGTACAAACATTTTGCAAATTTAATACCCTTCAGAAAGACGTTCAAATCGACAAACCCGAGTTTTGATATATGTCACTCGAAGGTAACTTTTAGCGTTTCGCGTCACATTTATGTTAATTGCTTGATGTCGAAGTCCAGCAAATCCATACACATTCTGGATCAATTATTTACCAGAAATATTTTTAACGGAAAAATCTGAAACTTTCGGAGGTTGGCAACAAAGGATACGCGTGTGACGCGATCAGAGAACATTACAACATGTTTTTTAAATTTATTTGTTGAACACTGGCAGGTACATTGTACAAAAATAAGACATATAATATAAAATATTAACAAAATACATGGCAGTGAATGTTCAACAATATAATAACATGCAAATACGCACATAATTATTTTTTTCTTTTTTAAACACACCTTTTCTATATTTTATTGGTTAATTCATTGCATTTAGCATAATTTCTTAATTTAGTGCCAAAATTGTTGTTGTGATATTACTATTTCAATTATTTTCTTAACTTTAGTTCATTGTTGTGTCTGTATCTATGAAATTAGATTTATTTATTTGTCCTCCTTTGTAAATCGGTTTTTTAACTGAATAGGACAGATATTAATTAATTAATTAAATAAATAAATAAAAATTAAATGCAAAATATGAATAACAAATGCATCATCTTAACCAGGTAAGTAATAGGTAATTTTTATATCGAAACTAAATGATTTTTAAAAAATTGTAAGAAATATTTGCAGGCTGCATTAACCTTTACGGACTATATAGTTTTTTAAACAAAGACAAAGTGAAGGAAATAAGAGGTATGAAAGAAGTGTGAAAACTAGTAGTAAAAAATTGTGAATGACAATCAAAGAATTATTTTCATGAAAAATAAGCTTCATTAGCAGAAGGGCTTTTAATTATTTATATTTAAAGAGTTAAAACAGAGCTGGTAATTTATTAAAAACTAGGAAACGCTCAGTTGGTCGCGTTGATAAGCGAGCACGTGCTATAGCTAGACCCACATTGCAGTTTTTTTTTATTTTAAAATTTGCACGTTCACTGTCCACGGGGCCATGTTTCCAATATTATTTATTATTGGCAAGGTAGGCCTATTTGGGTAAACCTTTACTTTGTGGATAAAATCCACCGCCATCTAGACTCTAGAGGACGTCTTGACATAATTTCTTTGGGAAAACTATTTTAACTATTTGGTAACAAAAAAATACTACACTGCTTCCTCGATAGTATTTTGATTACTTCTAGGTGGCAGTGCATAGTGCGAACCTCGTGCGACTTTTCGTTGCCATGAGTCCACGTAACGTTACCTTTGTTAAAATGTAATTTCCATCTACACTACTTATCGGATTAAAATAAAATTAACATATTCGTGACCGGACGGACATTCTAAATGATTTGGCCACCTCAGATTTTGTCGCCGTTTAGTTTGAAAAAAAAACTTTGGATTAACTTTAATGTAACTTTTTATTAACTTTTTGAACGATTTTGCCACAAAACTAATGGCATTCAATCGAGAACGAAGCTTGCGGATGGTCAAAATTTCAACTCGATCCGAGCCTCCGTTCGAACGTTATGGCGAGACATACAAACAAAAACAAAAAACAAAAAAAACAAAAAAACAAATGACTATTTTTTCCGGCAGAGTCGAATGGAAACGCTCGCTTCGCTCGCTTAATTAAGTTACAAACATGAATCAGGTTTTTGTCAAAAAATGTGTTGCTAGATGTTAAATATTGTGTCTCACTGTCACACAAGCATTTAAAATAGAAATACCTCTTTGGTGGCCTTTTTACGGTTGAATTCAAAAAACTAATCAATATTTTGAAAATGTACTCTGATCGCGGCAAATACATATAGTCCGTGGAACAAGCTGCTAAAACTATAGGAACATTTCAAATCCGGAAACCAGCACCAAAATTTAGGAGCAGGTAAAAGACATATTTTAGAATGTTATTTTCACGGGGGACACGCATGGTAGCAAATAAGTCACCTGTCATGGCGTCCACAAGATGGCCGCCAAAATAATTCTTAAAATTGCTGTAACTCAAGAAGTAATCATCAGATTTGGAAAAACTTGGTTTTGTTTTATTCGGTTTTTAATGCTGTACAAAAATGTCAATAGAAATTTTACCGTAAATACAATAGTTTTAATTATATTTATATATTATTACAATGTATTGCAATTATAGCACTTTTTGGTATATATATATATATATAATTATTTACACGTAGAACTCGCTAGATTGTCATAAAATTTTCAGACTATACTAAATTAACGCCAATAAATCCAAAATTTTAAGTCCCGAAACGAAATTCTTCTAACTTTTCGATTAATTAATTTATGAAATTAAGCATTAATTAAATCCCAATTAAAAGTTTCTTATTCACGTACCAAAGTCACGTTGTGTATCACACAAGAACAATATGACCACAATGAACCAAAAAAATATTAGTTCCAAAAATTAATTCCAATCACTTTCCTATTAATTCAATTAATTCAATAATTAAAAATAATGACAATAATCTCAATTAATTTTGTAAAATTAACACAATGTGGTCGACCTTGGAATCATTTTAAAGCTAGTTTTAAGGCGAATAAATGAAATGAAAAAATTAATAAAATAAATTAATTAATCACCGAATTAATTACATTTTAGTTAAATTATCCCACTTTTGACATATGTATTGATATATATACCTAAAACTCGATCGATCGTCATAAAAATATACAACTTTACTAACATAATGTAAATGAATCCGAATTGTCATGTCCCGAAACAAAATTCCTATAACTTACCGATTAATTAAGAAATTAAATGAAGAATTACTTATATCTTAATAATTGTTATTGTCACTCAATTAACACAAACAAAATGCCAACAGAAGTATCAAATATAGACAATGCAAGTATAATTTTAAAAATAATAGTCCCAAAATTAAGTTCATGCTACTTTTCTGTTACTTGAATTTCCCACAAAATTATTTTCCCGTAAAATAAGCATGTAAATGGTTCCCAGTGTGGCTGTGTTAATTTTACACAACACATGGTGATTATATCAATTAATTTAATTCATTCATTAATTCAATTAGCGGGAAAGTAGCATGAACTTAATTTTGGGACTATAAATCTTTAAAATTATACTCGCATTGTTTATATTTGATACTTCTGTTGGCATTTTGTACGTGTTAATTGAATGACAAAAACAATTATTAATATATAAGTAATTCTTCATTTAATTTCTTAGTTAATCGGTAAGTTATAGGAATTTTGTTTCAGGACATGACAATTCGGATTCATTGGCCTTATGTCAGTAAAGTTGTATATTTTTATGACGATCGATCGAGTTTTAGGTATACATAACAATACATATGTCAAAAGTGGGAATATTTAACTAAAATGTATTTAATTTGGTGATTAATTAATTTAATTAATTAATTTTTTCATTTCATTTATTTGCCTTAAAACTAGCTTAAAAATGATTCCAAGGTCGACCACATTGTGTTAATTTTACAAAATTAATTGAGATTATTGTCATCATTTTTAATTAATTGAATTAATTGAATTAATAGGAAAGTGATTGGAATTAATTGTTGGAACTAATATTTTTTTTTTCATTGTGGTCATATTGTTTTTGTGTGATACACAACGTGACTTTGGTACGTGAATAAGAAACTTTTAATTGAGATTTAATTAATGCTTAATTTCATTAATTAATTAATCAAAAAGTTAGAAGAATTTCGTTTCGGGACTTAAAATTTTGGATTTATTGGCGTTATTTTAGTAAAGTCTGAAAATTTTATGACAATCTAGCGAGTTCTACGTATAAATAATTATATATATACCAAAAAGTGCTATAATTACAATACATTGTAATAATATATAAATATAATTAAAACTTTTGTATTTACGGTAAAATTTCTACTGACATTTTTGTACAGCATTAAAAACCGAATAAAACAAAACCAAGTTTTTCCAAATCTGATGATTACTTCTTGAGTTACAGCAATTTTAAGAATTATTTTGGCGGCCATCTTGTGGACGCCATGACAGGTGACTTATTTGTTACCATGCGTGTCCCCCGTGAAAATAACATTCTAAAATATGTCTTTTACCTGCTCCTAAATTTTGGTGCTGGTTTCCGGATTTGAAATGTTTTTACGCTTGTTCCACGGACTAATAACCCTACTTGACGTCTTGGTGCAAACTTGAAACTACTACCCCATAGGACGCAGACCTAATGTGATTTAGACTAACTCCTTGCGTCCTCATACAATTGCCCGCGCATGATTAAAAGATTTCTCTTACCATCACTTATTTAAACTTCCCACATTACCTCTAACAACTTCAATTACCCGTTTAAGAGCAAGAACTACCGCCAATATAAAACCAAGCGTAATAACCTTACTTTAGCAATAACTCACATAACGAACACAAAAACGAAAAAGTGGACAATAAGTCCCATATGGTTCATTTAGAACTATATCTGGCATAAAAACTTTTACAAATATTTTAACTAGTAATAATTTTAATCAAGGTTTAAATTAAATTAATGTATACCGTAATTAAAAACGCTTCTGATTACATTTGAATAATTTTTCATGTAGGGTGTAGTTCTAACGAAACTACATGAGACCAACCAGCTCTCTTTTCGAGTTTACGTACGGTTTGAGAGATATTACTAAAATAAGGTTATTTCGCGTGGTTTTAATATTGGTGGTGATCCTTGTCCTAAATGACTCTAACTACTCCTTTTAGTCCAGGCATTATAAGAGATTTTAGGCCAAAAGATCAACATTGCTAACCTAAAGCTGAATTTTGGAACATCGTTAGTATTAATCATTCTTAAAACGCACAGAGAGTTCCCAAAAGCACAGACGCTTGCTTCCTCCGTTATCGCGCCAAAGGGCTTAAGTCACACTGTCACATAAAAATGCTTGTAAAACCTGAACCAACAGAGATATCTCTGTGATTTTTGTTTCAAAATAATCGGTACTATGTATGCTTTGTGCTTAATATCCAAAACATATATTATTACCATTAATATTAGTCACAAACACGAATAGTGCTGGTGCCTAACTTAGTACTTCCAAGAAAATCCCGTGAATCTTGAATTCGGTCGAGTTCACGAAAAATTATCAAGACATAATAAATATGCGGGTGGCTGTCTTGTAGAAGCCACTTTATCATTTTTTACCGTGCGATGAAAATTGACTGAGATATGACCAAAATTACAAACGGTTGCGCATCGGCACTGTAGCCAAATAGTCCGTGGAACAAGCTGCATCAACTATAAAAACATTTCAAAGCCGGAAACCTACACCAAAATTTAGGATCTGGTAAAAGACATATTTAAAAATGTTATTTTCACTTAGGACATGCTTGGTAGCAAATAAGTCACCTGTCATGGCGTCCTGAAGATGGCCGCCAAAATAATTATTAAAATTGCTGTAACTCAAGAAGTAATCATCAGATTTGAACAAAATGGGTATTGTTTTAATGAGTTTTTAATGCTCTACAAAAAATGTCAGCAGTTTTACCGCAATTGCAATAATTTTAATCATATTTATAGATTATTACAATGTATTGCAATTATAGCACTTTTCAATATATATATATAATGTAAAACTCGCTAGATTGCCAAGAAATTTTCACACTATACTAAAATAACGTCAATAAATCCAAAATTGTTAGTCCCGAAACGAAATTCCGGTAACTTTTTTATTAATTAATTAATTAAATTAATCATTAATTAAATCCCAATTAAAAGTTTATTATTCACGTACCACAATCACATAGTGTAT
Source organism: Sweltsa coloradensis (assembly GCA_024449915.1). Taxonomy (NCBI): domain Eukaryota; kingdom Metazoa; phylum Arthropoda; class Insecta; order Plecoptera; family Chloroperlidae; genus Sweltsa; species Sweltsa coloradensis. Next base: position 4,094 of record JAMZAV010013778.1, on the reverse strand, counting down.
CACACAAGAACAATATGACCACAATGAACCAAAAAAAAATAAGTTCCAAAAATTTATTCCAATCACTTTACTATTAATTCAATTAATTCAGTTAATTAAAAATAATGACAGTAATCTCGATTAATTTTGTAAAATTAACACAATGTGGTCGACCTTGGTATCATTTTAAAGCTAGTTTTAAGACGAATAAATGTAATGAAAAAATGAATTAATTAAATTAATTAATCACCGAATTAATTACATTTGAGTTAAATTATCCCACTTTTGACATATGTATTGTTATGTATACCTAAAACTCGATCGATCGTCATAAAAATATACTACTCTACTGACATAATGCCAATGAATCCAAAATGTCATGTCCCGAAACAAAATTCCTATAACTTACCGATTAATTAACTAATTAATTGAAGAATTACTTATATCTCAATAATTGTTGTTATTGACAATCGTAAAAGTACGATATTCATGAGAAATATTTCTTCGATTATACCCAAAAACGTGGAAAGTCTAAGTTCAGAGATTTCGAAGGTCGCCTCAAAATTTCATCAAGATCGCAAATGACGTTTGCCCGGTAGAGCGCAAACAAACAGACAGAAAAACAAACAAACCAAAAAAAACGAACTAATTTTTTTTTTTTTTTTGGGGGGGGGGCGGTGAAATTGAAGTCAATATCTCAATAATTGTTGTTGACAATCACGTAGCACATACAAAATGCCAACGGAAGAATCAAATATAAACAATGCGAGTATAATTAAAAAAATAAATAGGGCCAAAATTAAGTTCATGCTACTTTCCCGTTAATTGAATTATGAATTAATTATATATATACATATAACTGAGTGGGTAGACTCAAAAATTTTTTTTTTCTTTAAATTAACTGATTTAAACACATGTTGTTGTAGAATGAGCGAAGCAAAGACTTCAATTTCACCGCCCCCCCCCCCCAAAAAAAAAAAAATAAGTTCTTTTTTTTTGGTTTGTTTGTTTTTCTGTCTGTTTGTTTGCGCTCTACCGGGCAAACGTCATTTGCGATCTTGATGAAATTTTGAGGCGACCTTCGAAATCTCTGAACTTAGACTTTCCACGTTTTTGGGTATAATCGAAGAAATATTTCTCATGAATATCGTACTTTTACGATTGTCAATAACAACAATTATTGAGATATAAGAAATTCTTCAATTAATTAGTTAATTAATCGGTAAGTTATAGGAATTTTGTTTCGGGACATGACATTTTGGATTCATTGGCATTATGTCAGTAGAGTAGTATATTTTTATGACGATCGATCGAGTTTTAGGTATACATAACAATACATATGTCAAAAGTGGGATAATTTAACTCAAATGTAATTAATTCGGTGATTAATTAATTTAATTAATTCATTTTTTCATTACATTTATTCGTCTTAAAACTAGCTTTAAAATGATACCAAGGTCGACCACATTGTGTTAATTTTACAAAATTAATCGAGATTACTGTCATTATTTTTAATTAACTGAATTAATTAAATTAATAGTAAAGTGATTGGAATAAATTTTTGGAACTTATTTTTTTTGGTTCATTGTGGTCATATTGTTCTTGTGTGATACACTATGTGATTGTGGTACGTGAATAATAAACTTTTAATTGGGATTTAATTAATGATTAATTTAATTAATTAATTAATAAAAAAGTTACCGGAATTTCGTTTCGGGACTTACAATTTTGGATTTATTGACGTTATTTTAGTATAGTGTGAAAATTTCTTGGCAATCTAGCGAGTTTTACATTATATATATATATATATATATATATATAATTTGAAAAGTGCTATAATTGCAATACATTGTAATAATTTATAAATATGATTAAAACTATTGCATTTGCGGTGAAACTGCTGACATTTTTTGTAGAGCATTAAAAACTCATTAAAACAATACCCATTTTGTTCAAATCTGATGATTACTTCTTGAGTTACAGCAATTTTAATAATTATTTTGGCGGCCATCTTCAGGACGCCATGACAGGTGACTTATTTGCTACCAAGCATGTCCTAAGTGAAAATAACATTTTTAAATATGTCTTTTACCAGATCCTAAATTTTGGTGTAGGTTTCCGGCTTTAAAATGTTTTTATAGTTGATGCAGCTTGTTCCACGGACTATTTGGCTACAGTGCCGATGCGCAACCGTTTGTAATTTTGGTCATATCTCAGTCAATTTTCATCGCACGGTAAAAAATGAAAAAGTGGCTTCTACAAGACAGCCACCCGCATATTTATTATGTCTTGATAATTTTTCGTGAACTCGACCTAATTCAAGATTTACGGGATTTTCTTGGAAGTACTAAGTTAGGCACCAGCACTATTCGTGTTTGTGACTAATATTAATGGTAATAATATATGTTTTGGATTTTAAGCACAAAGCATACATAGTCCCGATTATTTTGAAACAAAAATCACAGAGATATCTCTGTTGGTTCAGGTTTTACAAGCATTTATATGTGACAGTGTGACTTAAGCCGTTTGACGCGATAGCGGAGGAAGCAAGCGTCTGTGCTTTTGGGAACTCTCTGTACGTTTGAAGAATGACAAATGCTACATGTGTGCCAAAAATCAGCTTTAGGTTAAGGATGTTGATGTCAAAATCTATTCCTGGGCTATTTAACCACTTGAAGTTGCTAACAAACACAAGAACTACTTCAAACGCTTCTTTGACAATTTAAGTGACCGAAATTATGCATTAACTACGTATTTCAGTACTTAAGTGCTTTACTCATCCCTAAAACAATTGTGAGTATTACTAAAAGTACCCGTTCAATAAGCCTACTACTTCAACCTCTTCACGTTACTGTTTAAAGGGGTAGTCACCCGCTAAAGTAAAAAAAAAATCATTCAGGCTAACTAGTTATGAATTTAGAAATTAACAGAAAAATTATTGGGTCCACCATGACAGAAGAAAAAAATGTCAAACTTTCTATTTTTCTATCTAGGTCCCATCGGCAAAAATGTCCCATAAGAAATAACATGGGGATGATTTTATGCCCCGTGACCTTGGAGGATTTTGACCCAAAATATTGGCCATTATTGACGTACTCGGTAGCCATTTCTATAAATCCCCTATATTTTGTTTTGTGATTTGGGCAAGTGGTTCGGTCAAAATATGGTGATTACCAAGAAGGGGTGTGATTTTGGAATGCATATTTTTGCGTGTTTGAGTGTATATTTATGCACAGTTTCAAGACACGATGTTATAAAGGGCCATTTTAGATTGGTATAATGCTCTAGTATCTATGTGGAACAAAAAAGAAGCAGGTTTAAGCCAATTAAAAAAAAAACATGCCAATTTTCTCAAATTTCTGGATCGATTTTTTTAAAATCGTTTATAAAGTCACAGTTACAAGATATAATCTTTTAAACGCTCATTTTAGTGTATTATTATGCTAAAGATTGTGTGTTAAAAATATATTTTGGAGGTAATAGCCCCTTTAAAACATTGCAGTAACTCTTACCACCCCCACAAATGTTTACTTCAAATTTGAACTGAAAAACCGGTCTCTATTTTTAAATGTATGTTTAACTACTTGCATGTTTGATTCCACAGCAATGAAACCACAAAAACAACATTAATTTTACGTTAACACATTGGTGAGCTATATTTAATCAAGTGGCTAAATTAAGAATGCATAATTATTGCGTTATTATATACCTTCACAAAATAAGTTTTTAAAGATAAATTTTCTTATAACATTTGTCATTTCGTGTTCCACGGGGGGTGGGTGGAGCAAGTGCTCTATTCCTAGATGGGCGTCCATGTATACTATTTCGCGAGCCTAAAAGTGTTTAATATGTTAGTATATACAAATAAAACGTAAGTGATAAAATCTACATACAATACTTATTCCTGATTTACTCCTTACTATCCCCGATTAAGGATACAGCAAGTGCAAGATAAAACTAGTAAGAACAATACAAGTAAGTTGCACATATCAAGGAAAATTAGTTTGCCTTGATTCTGTAGTTACTGAGGCAGAGTCAGCCTTTACTCAGTCTACAAACTTGTGTATTACCACGCTTGATCAAGTATGTTGTTGTGTATTACCACGCTTGATCAA
>JAMZAV010013777.1:0-15433 GCA_024449915.1 Sweltsa coloradensis | reverse complement strand
CATTTCCTCGATCAATTAAATCCACACTATAGCGGTAATTTCCGTATGTAACCGTTCGCAACTATTACATACATTCCTAAGCAATACAACTTGTCCATTATAGTACTGACAATGCAATGTTGCTTGAGAGGCCCCACACAACAAAGGCAATGTAGTTTAATTACCTTTGGCTAGGCAGCACCCAGTCGATCCAGAGTGCACCTGATGCATGTTCCCGCCGTTTGGCACTCGAGCAGTAGGGCCTGGAGGGTGAATGGAGAACTAGCTTAGCGACGCACGCAGAACATGCGGACTGAGCGTTAATGTATTCACGGGGCGTAAACAAACATACCCCCGCATATGTATCACGCCACATCTTATAGTATATAGCTTAAAGCTGAACTAGATAAGAGAAGGGCCAGTGATACATAACATACGAAACGGTTTAACTAAAATTAATTTTTTTTAATTGTGTTTTGTTATATAAAATTTTAATTGAAATACTCTTTCACGAAATAAAGTTTGACATGGCCGATGATAAAACCTAAAATAATACCGAATAAGTCGTGTTATGTCGACACTCATAATTTAAATCGTCCAGTTGCTTTGAATCTGTCAAGGAAGAAATAATAATAATTAATAATAATAATAATAATAATAATAATAATAATAATAATAATAATAATAATAATAATCATAATAATAATAATAATATAATAATAATAATATAATATAATAATAATAATATGTCTTTTTCTCTTGAAGAAAAAGGCGAATTTAAGAAGCCAAAATGACTTCTCTTCAATGTTGGTGTTTCACCTTTCAAAAGTTCGTTTCATTATATAGGTATTGTTTTTTTTTATTTGATGTTCTTCAAGAGTGAAACATTATTGTATATTTTTGTCAATACATATTTTTGGAAGGCCACACTACTTTTGAACAAGGGCAGACAATTCACGATGATTTTGTATGTACTATCAAATGATATATTATTTAATTTATTGTCTCCATAACTTTCAAGTTTCAAATTAGTATTGGATTATTTTATTAAATTGAGTATTCATTTAGGGTTTTAGCTTAATGTGAGGTAAATAAACAAACCAGTATTGTAAAGCTTAATTTGTATGAGCTTATACGGAACAATTGTTAACTCAATTGTCCCCTAAACATAATAAATATTTTTACCTCATATAAAAATAGAAAATTTAATGTAACTGTTTGACATTCGAACTTCAGAACTTAACAGTTAACACTACACAACAATATAGACAATAAAGAAAACTTCCAGTTATTGTATTCCTTGCAAAACGAATGTTTATTTGAAAATACATATAAAACTGTAAAATAAATTTCAAATCAACTAACTTTACACTTAATGGTTAACATATAGTTTTAACTTCAGTGACAATTTAGACACAGTCAGAGAAAACGAATTTTATGGCCGGACGCCCGTTTAAACCCCAGCATCGTAGCGTAGTAACTTTCATCAACGACTTTCTTATGATCATGTGTTCCAATTTTTTATCCGGAATCGGGGGGGGGGGTTAAATGGGTTCTAAAAGCTGTGAAAGTTATTTTGGACATTGCGAATGACGACACAAATAACACTGGAACACACAGAACAAATTGGATTCCGCAATAAAATAACTCCCATATTTTCGCCAAACGATCAGCAGCCGATCGGCTCGCATTCTACTACCCCCCCACCCCCCCCCCCCACCTCATCACACATCCCCAACGCAGGGGTGTATTCCCGGGTATAAGTATTCCATTACATTCACATCACCCATAATCGCACATTATTACACGCTGTATATTATTTTGTGACGGTAACCCCAACGCCAATCATTATTCGATTACGCAACGTGGGGGCCGATTGTTTACTCAGGTGTCACGCCCCGTTTTCGAATGTTGCGAAACATACCCAAAAACAATGCATATCAAGCTAGTGACACTTTGCTTTGAAGTAATAAATAATGTTGTAATTGTTACAATCTTTATATTTTAGTCACCTTTATTGTTCCTCGCTTATAACTTATATTCAGCTGCTATTTTTCTCTGTCACGTGAGTCCATAATATTTAGCACGAAGCTCGAGGATAATGAGTGCGGACGTCGCAGCAATAACCTTTGGTAAAGCAATTAAAGCTTGCAGTAATGATGTTTCCCAAACAAAAACGAGATTAAATAAAGTAAAAAAATCGGCGGCCTATTTGCAATTGTATAAATTTTGTGAGAAGGCTGACATTCTTGGGCATTTCTAAAATGATATATAATGATGAATTGTTCGTGGTGCCAGGTAAAGACTTACAGAACAGCTGTTAAACTTACTCGCTTAGGCCTACCTATGGCGGATAGCTATAGCAATTGGGGTTTTGTGGTAGGAGGTCTGATTTTGGTACTGTATACTCAGAAGCAGATATTCTAGATTCGGACGAAATGACTTGCCTGAGGTGCCATGACAAAATTCGTCGGTTAAGGGGGTGGTAATGGTTGTTGTAAACACATGGCATTTTTTAATATTGACGAAATTCAAGAATATCGAACTAAATTTTATCCGGAGATATCAAATTATTACTACATATTGTAGATAGAAAGTCGCAAAATTTATTTGTGTAAAAAATAACCGTATTACCAATAATATGTATGATATCTAACCATATTTTACAGCCCTTTGACTTGTTAATAACACATTTTGTCAGCTGTGCTGGGAGGATTTGGCCTAGGTCCATCATACGTTGGTTTGTGAGTAGGGCCGTGATATTTTCCCTAAACTACTCAGAAGAATGTTCTCTAATAAAAATGGCTTGAGGGTGTGCCTCATACAAAAGTTGGCTTGCTTATGTAGGAGTTAAAAAGTGGGGGTTTCCTAAAAGGGGTTGATACACTAAAATAAATGAAAATCTTTATTCAAATTATAATATTAATGGACGGCCAAATAGGAGCATTTGTATTGTAGATTAAGATCTAAAAAGTTAATATTTATGAGATAAATAAACTTTCTACCATATTAGTATACATCTGATGCAAATTATGTAGATGCGCGCGCGTGACCACCTATTATCTATAAATTTAGGCTCAGATATTAACGAAAGTGTATCGTGTGACAACATTGTTTTGTCGCCTAATTATTCCAATTATTACGAATTAGGAGCGAAAGAGAACATTTTGCAATGCCTTGGGCTACATTTTCCGACAACAATGGATCTTTTAGTACGGCATTTTCACACATTATACTCAAGTATTAACGAAAGGTATAGTGTGATCCCACTAATCGTTTTTGTCTCGAATCTACTGCCATAATGCGAATAGTAGGACTGGAAAATAAGTTTTAAGCACTTTGGGTTCATTTTCACATAGCTAATGGTCTTTTTGTACGCCATCTTCTATCACAATTATCTATTTTAAAGCGAAGTGTATCCGTGGTGAGGCTCACGATGTTGCTTTTGTCCTCGAAATTTATTCAATATTACGAATTAGGACGAAAGAACAGTTTGCCATGGCCTAATGGGTAAGCAGTTTCACACAGATGGACTTTGTTCATTTCACACATTTACTTCCAGATTAAGCGATAGTGTGATATTAGCTGTGACTACTCGTTTTGTCTCAATTCTATGCTCAATAATACGGGAATAGACGAAAATAAGTTATTTACTACCTTTGGTAGATTTTCACTAGACGATGACTTTGACCTAATAAAAAAAAAATTTTTTTCTACGTTACATTTACTCAAGATTACGACACCGCGCCCCAAGTCGGAACTATCCGTTAACGAAAGTGTGTAGTGTACCACTTTATCGTGTTTGTCAAGAATTATGGCGCTAATAAATACGGAAATTAGGAGGGCGAAATAAGTTTTTAATGCAGGCTTGGGTACTTTCGCGGGGCAATGGACTTTGACTTCCCTTTTACAAATTTACTCCAAAATAACGAAAAGTGTATAGTGTGAACGGGCTACTCGGTTAATGCGCGCAAAAAAAAAAAAAAAAAAATAGAAAAAGAAAACATCTTTAATATTATGTCAAGTAATACGAATTAGGACGATTTTTTTTACCGACTCTTGGGCCATTTTTTTTGGGCTAGCTAATCACATTTTTGAATACAAATGTTTACAACATTTAAGTTTTATTTTATTGATAATCGTACAACGCGCTTACAAGGCCAAGGCATACTCTAACATAAAATTTGTTCCAAGTAGGGGGCTTGCTCTATAATAGCCTGGCTGTATAAGCTTTCCCGTTATCGTTAAGGGCAGTTAACAGGCTTATAATGTTAAGATCAATAACCATCTATTGCCCGTTACCGTGATTGGGCAGGGCCATCGTTCCGGTGCTTCATTGTGAATATGTCTTGTGTAAATAACTCTTAATAAAATTTCTTGTGTAATGAAAGAATTAAATTCGGAAAGTGTTATGGAACAAACTACGGAGGGGGGGGGGGGGAGAGTGGGGGGGGGGGGGGGGGGTGATTGGTTTATTCCCGTGGCATGCTACTAAATATATATCCGTTACCTATTTGTATAATGCATCAATCACTGTGGGTCTTTTAAAGAAGATATTTGACAAGTTTATGATTAGAGATTAAAAACTAATACGGCAATTCTCAGATCTTTTATTCATAACTTATACTTATAACTTAAGAAATATGCAGTATTAAGACATATAAAATGGCGATCGATTGACTGTAAAAAAAGACGCAGTCCATCAACGTGGCTATATTATTATTAGCGTGAGCAAAGCGGCCAGTATTCACAGTACATGATTCACCACATCATGAATGTATCTATTTTGATCCTTAAAGGTGTGTTGACACTCGACTAAACAAAACCAGCCAATTAGTTAGGTTAGGCTCTAAATAAGCAATTTTATTTGAGCGCATTATTGTTTAGAAAATGGATCATAGTCCATTGCGTTAAATTATAGCCCGAATTCGGTGTTACGAAACTACAAATCGTCTTTATTCGTATTATTGACATAATTTTGATTACGAAACGCGTGGTCACAGCGATGACGACTTCAGTTTCGTTATTTTTGAGTAAATTTGTAAAAATAAGGGGTACAAAGTCCTATTGTGTAAAAAATGTGCGCGGCTAAGGGTGTTAAAAACTTATTTCGTAGCCTAATAATCGTATTGATAGTTGTCAGTAGATGTTCATGGGATCCAAGCGCAGTGGTCACAGCTATACACTTATCTACGTTAATCTTGGAGTAAATATGTGTGGAAATAAGGTCAAGTCTGCTATGTGTGGAAAAATGATGGCGCCAAAGGGGCACTTGGGCAAAAATGTTCTTTTCGTACATAAAAAAAAAAAAAAAAAAAAAACATTTGTTATATCTTGGAGTATAATTATGGGAGCACAAATCAAGTGGTCACACGATACATACCTTTCGTTTATATATTGAGTAAATTTATGAAAGTGTCTAGGGCGCATGAATCGATCAGGATATACATAGATGGTGAGAATTTTATTTTTGTTAATTAAACTTTAGATCTTTAATCTACAATAATTTAATGTTTAATTTGGCGTCCTATAAGATTATATTTGAATAGCATTTATTTATTTTAGTGTCAAGTCAACCTGCCTTTTAGTACAGGTCCCCTTTTTCACTCGTTATGGGGGGTTCTTTGAAGTGCTAATGCAAGCTTTTTTGAGGGCGATCGCCTCGAGCCATTTTTGAAATAACATTCTTCTGAGTTATTAGGGAAATTCACGGCCGCTATCACAAAACTTCGTCGCGTCTGTGTAAGGCCTAATCCTCAGACAGTTAGAGGAATGTGTTAATTAAAGTCAAAGGTGTAAAATATGGTTATGTGATCATTACAGAAATGTTGATATATAGTATTTTTTTTTAATTCAGAATTTGAGCTTTTTATCTACATAATGTATTAATTTTGTAATCTCAGGATAAAATTTAATTTGGGATATTTGAATCTTCGAGTTTTAAAAAAATGCGCATTTTTTTCAGCCCCTATTCCACGCGCGCCCTCATAACCGGGAGGCGAATTTTGTCTATGGGTCGACCTGCGAGGCCAATTTTCTTAGAAATTGTCTGATGAGTATACAGTTCATAATTCAGGACCTCTACCAAGCAAAACCGGGCCTATTGTTTCTTGGGATTTGCGCTTTTAATCACGCTTGACTATCGCGGTTTTGATGCGAACTTTGGAAATATGTAATTTTAAAAGGGGGGGGGGGGGCGATTAATTCCCTTTAAAATCACATTTTAAATAGATAAGAGCAGGCTACAAATGTATCGATTGTGTTGTTTTTTTTGTTATTTGAGTTGCTGGCATAAAGCGTATTGAGATTTCTTCTGAAACGAAATGATGGCACCTGTGTTTGTTTGTAAACTCTTTAATGCGTAAATCGATTGGATCGTCTGGTTCTGTCTGTGGGATGGAATGATTTCTGATTGGGCCCGTTCGTGTAATGCATTGGCATTTAGGATTGTTTTTTTGAAGCAGCGTTTGTTAGGGCTTTGTGACATCGGTCATAGTAACATATGTTTTTTTTTCTGTTTCAAATACTACTATTAAGCGTCCCGCTGCGCCGCTTTCCTTTACTCAGCCCTTACTGCAGTGTCGCAGTGGAGACGTTTTTACGGTCTGCTTCACCGATTCCAAAACATCAACCCGGCATACGCATACCCGCAAAGTTAATTTATAATGAACTATAAAGGTATATCTAACCAATACTATATCAATCGGCGTGAAAGGCATTTAATTCAATAGATAGGGGGCCTTAGTTGTTGTTGGTAAGGTTTGGGTAGTTATGGGTACTAATCGGGCCAACGTTAAATACAATGTGACATTGGGGACCAGTTACCAAGATTAATAAAAAACGGTAATAGCAAATGTGTGAATAGCTTTCATCAATGTGGTCAAGCGTGTTGCTTAATATTTGGTCATGTCCTAATTTAGTTTGTTATAATTTTTGATTTCAAGGCATATTCGTAAGTACTGCTGTAAAAAGCAACTAGTTGGAGGCTGAATGTTATTATTCCAACTGAATGTTTTTTGTATTCATTAGGAGTTTAATATTTCTATATTACAATTCGCAATAATATATTATTTTAATCGTTCACCCCAAATACAAAACGCACGATAAACGAAAAGGGGGGGTACTATATGTTATAAAATGTTTGATTTTCGAATCAACTTAATTTAGCCGCGACATTCACCTACTAAAACACTCTATTTCAATTCCTCAATATTACGAAGCTAAATATTACTTTTATATTTGGTCATTTGAAAACACAAAACGGCAAGTATAGTCGTTTCATAATAGGCCTTCTTCCTTTATCAAGTTAAATAGCTGGAAAAATATTAAGTATAAAACAAGTCGCATAAACTTATATTTTATTTTGAAGTGTGTGCGAAAGTTAAGATAGAGGGGCAGTGGCGATCGAGCAAGAAGAATAGAACACGTTTTAATATATGTAGTGTCTATGCGGGATGATTTTCATTTCATATTGTGTCATCTCACGAGTTATGTAACGATATGAAATTATAAAGAGTTGTAATACATTATCTTGTGGGCGCTTACAAAATTAAAACCTAGCTGTTATCTTGAAAATCACAAAGTAGTTTAATGATAATATATAGGTACAGCATTTATAACTCGCACTAATAGAACTGAAAATTTAAAAGCGTATTTAGTTTTTCGAGCATTCCATCTAGGAGATCACGCTGCTAGTTGTAAAACGTCGCATAAAATATATGATAAGAAAAAGCAGAAATCGGCAATGATTTCAAGTTTTAAAATGAATCAAGTCCGAGCATCCTTCTTCATTCCAGCTCCGAAATGTAGCTGATGAGTATTGGCATTGTGTCGGATACGAGGCGTTCTGTCCAGGCGAGTCGTTTCCCAGAGTCAAACGCAATAAAAAAGTCATCAACGCCAAAACGCCATAGTCGTTGTAGAACGTATTGAGCGACCATTGATTGAGATGACCGGACGTGAATTTCATTCCCTTTTCTCCACAGCTCGCACTATTCAGGTTGACAGGAAGAGAGCAAAGTTCATCTTTGAGTTGAATGGTAAGTACTCCACCTGTAGGTGCTTGTCAGCTTTATATACCTCAGTCCCGATAGCCGCATCTACAGTTTAGAGAAGTGGTGTAGTGTCTGTACGCTGTGGCACACAAAATCTTGGCTCCTGGATCCTTCCACTCACCACTGACAATTCTCTCTCCGATTCTAGACGCACCCCGCCTCCCGCTCGCTTCTCCGTCCCGGGGCCAGGGTGGCAATCCATAAAGATAAAAACCTTATGAAGAGTAATATGAGCGTGGTTAGGTCAAGTACATCATTGGAGTCTACTTCTACAGAAACCTATGCGGCGCTGTAGCTAAAAATTAACGAATTATTATACTATTATAATTGGGTCAATAAACCGTATATGCGATATTACAACTTGACAAGAAAATTAATTTTGATGGAAATAAAAGTAATGTATTTATAGATTGATTTGCTATTCGCAATTTTAAATATATTAAAAATGCTGTTTGCTAAAATGGAAATTAAAGTTTCCCAATTACGAGTAGTCGTTGACTGCTTAGCCGGCAGGAAAAAGTATGATAACGAATGCATAATCAAATGCTCGGCCGCTAACGGTAGACGAACTTATGCATATATCTACAGCGACGCTATTAAAACTGAGGTTACACGTTCTATGAGATAATAGCTACACCGAATCGTTTGGCAAAATAACAATGCATTGCGAGTAGCATAAGGCGCTTCTAGAAATCTAAAAAGCATCTAGAAAATTAATTAGTAAAATTCCCATTAGTAGACCTATTTGGAACATTAATCAATCTGCGGTCGTTCAAGATCGATAGAACGTTGGATAATTAACTAAAAGAAAATTGCTTAAATCTGCAGTTATCATATTACAATATTTGGAGGTGAGATGTAATTTTATTAACACACATTTATCAAGTTGACAACGGCATTATTCAGATAGTCATATGAGCTGTGAGGGAATTCAAAGGTGCACGTTTCGAAGTGAAAACGGTGAGCGCGAAATGCTTGAATCGACCGTTTTTGACCTTTTAACTCAACTGACTAATTTAAACCTATCCCAGCTAACAGGCAGTATTGACCCGTAGGGCTTGCGGTTCCAGTGGTAACGTCGAGTCATGTAGATGTGTGTTTCTTCCAGCTACGCATGTGATTGACAGGTGTTCAAAAGGTTAATCCATCGTCTGCTGTGCTATGGAATGCTTTATGCATTAGGTATGCTTCCTGCACCCACACCTCTGTCTATCTGATCTGGAGAAAGACGAACTGTTAACCTAAAGATGGCACCCCCCAGCCCACACATTCATGGGTTTCATTACACGCCGAATGTAGCGAAGCGCGGTGTCTCAAACCATTGAGTTTAGAGCGTGCTCACTGCTCAAACGGTCGGAGCGCAGATCCGAAGCGTGTATGTCGCCAGTACCAACTACGGACGAGGACTTTAATCGTTTGTAATTGTCCTTCATCCTCTTGTCTCACCATTCACGTCTAAGAATGAGATAATTCAACACGAAGTAAAGCGATCTACGAAAATACCACATACTGACGGGCTAGGCACGCTGTAAAACTTAGCATATGCTCTATAAGGTCGGTTTTACGGTCAACGCCCATTGAGATTGCTATTCCAACTCGTGTTTTATCGACAAATGCCGCTTTGCAAAGACGTTGAGTAATGCCTTGTAGACTGATCTTCATTAATTAGATTACTTAATTTATCTCTGTCGGATTTGTTTTAGCGTGCAGAAGAAACACTCTGCGGTTACTCGCCGTAGGTGTTACATTATATATTTATTTAGCTAGATATTCAGATATTAGAAGCAAAGTGTCGCCTCAACCAGGGAATCAGAACTCACGGATCTCCTTACAACAGACAATATCAGAGACCAGTAAATGTACGCGCGCATCCTGATGGTGCTATTGTGGTTAAGGGACGGCCTGCCTGTCTAGAATTGCATAGAGTATTCGTGGATTCATAATCCCGGTTGGGCGGATTTTTTTTTTTTAAATTTTTGAATTTTTTAGTAAAATAATAATTACAATTTTTATTTTAATTTTTCCTACTAATTCATTCATTTAATATTAAAAAAAACGCAGTGGGATAAGAAACTGCTAAAACCATTACCCTAATACCTTTTAACAAGAAAAAGAATACGTCATCAGAAGCAAAAATCAGACTAACGGGGGGACTATTTTAAAACAAAGCCGCCTGAGGCACATAAATTATAATGTTGTTCGTAATCAACCTTGTTAAAATTCGGGGTGTGGGTCCCCCCCGGGGGGGGAATCGTGTCCAGCCTTCATTGATGGGTGTTTTTCCCAATTTAAAAATATGCCATTGTTTCGCTTGGGGTCGATTGGTCAGAGCCTAGGGGGGTTGGTTTGGTTGGGTTTTTTTAAAATTTTAAGTTCCTCACTAAAAAAACTTTTCTGTGACTGGGGGATTAGACTCTAAATACTTTTGGGTAATTTTTAAATTTTTTTTTTAAATTTTACTCTTGTTTTTTTTTTGCGAAAAACAATTGGAAGTTTTTTTATTTTTTAATTTTGATAATTCAAGCGGTTTTTTTTTCAGCCCTTAGTTTCCTTTTTAAAAATTCGGTTTTTGAATTGGGGGGTTGGGGAAAAAGCTCTCTGTCCCCACAAACTATGTCTATTATATAGTTTTCCTTGGCTGTCTGCTTATGTATTCCTTTCCCCCCTGTTGTCACGGCCACAGTAACGTTGTTTTTCGCTTTTAAACAATGACAATATTTTTTGGGGCGGAGTTTTTTTCAATTCGTTATAGGTCGATGTTTTTTTTTTCCCCCCCAAAGCCTTCTCAAAGTTCAAAGCAAGGGCACAGATCATGTACTTTTGCCACGACGCCTCCCACCGTTCGTGACAGTGTTGAAAAAACTTACATCGTTTTTTATACGGAATCATTTGGTTAAGTGTTTTTCTCGGGAGGGGGGTTTTTTAGGGGGGATTTTGCCTTGGGGCATAACACACGCCCCCCGTGGGAGATTTTTTTTTGCCGTCCCTGCAGTTTAGGCCACACACCAGACCACCCTCTAATGATTTTTTATTTGGGGGGAATGGGGGTTGGGGGTTTTTTTGTTAAAAAAATTTTTTTCCCCCCAAAGATACGGTTAATTAAAAAAATTCCCCAAACCAACCCTGAAAAAAGTTTGGTTTTAAAGGGAAACCCCCCGGGGCCCGGGAGGGTTGAAAATTTTAAAAGAAAAAAAAAAATAAAAAAATATAAAAAAAAAAAAATTGAAAAAATTAAAAAAATAAAATGAAAAAAAAATTAAAATTTAAAAAAAAAAAAACAGAAGTTATTAACTGTCAATTCGTAAGGGGGAAAACGTTGCCATGGTGATGAGGTGTTTTAATAAAAAAAAGTGTCGTATTTTTCTTCGAATGTTTATTGAATTGACACTCGCCGGGCAAGAAAAAAGCAATACCTCTCTCTATCCCTCTACCCTTTCCTTTCAGAAAAGACGGGGGGGATGGCCTAAGTGGTTTTACACACGACCCCCAATTTAGTTGATATCCTTACTGTAAATTAAATAAATAAAATAATAAAAAAAAAAATGATTTTTAATGAATAAAAAAGAATGAATAAATGAAAATTTAAATAAATAAATAAAATAAAAAATTTAAAAAATAAATGAATAATGAATGAATAAATGAATGAATGAGTGTGAAAAAATTTTTAAAAAAAACAAAAAAGGTTAAAAGAAAAAAGTTTTATTTTAGTCTACCCTCTCTCTTAAAAAGGTGCTTTTTTTGGGGGACGACCTAAAGTTAAGGGGACCCCCCAACCCCAAAAACCCGTTTCAATTATCGTCATCATTCGACTCACGACTAATGCCCAACCACCGGTTTTGGGTTATTTGGGAAAAAAAAAAAATCACAGCTGGTTGGGAAAAAGGGGTTTGACCCACTTTTAAAAAAGAATGGGGAAAAAAAAGTTTCAAAACCCCAAATTTTTTTTATGTGCATCGTTTACTAAACGACTCTTAAAGTGAAAAAACATCAAATTTTAAAAAAACTTTTTCCCTGAGGGGGGAATCGAACTCGGACTTTCTAAATTGAAAAATTTCCCCCTGTAAACAACGAGCCTAAAAAAGGGGAAAATCCATGGCGGGGGTTCTAAACCTATTTCTAACGGCCCCAAAAAAGTAAGTTTTAGCATAGTTTGCGTAAGTTAAGTTGATTTTTTTTAGATTTGGGGGGGCCTATATTTTTTTTTTTTAAAATACTTTAGACGCTTTCCCCCCAAAATTTTTATTCCATATTCGATAAAATTTTTAAAGTTCAGTTACAATTAGGTTTTTATTTGAAATTTTCAAAACAAAAAATTTTTCATACTGAAACATAGCAATTACTTCGTAAAGAGTAAAAAAATTGCTCCAAGAAACAAATTTTTTTGATCTCAGTTCCGGGGCAATAATTTTTTAAAAAAACCTTTCTCTAATTTTTTTTTTAAGGGGGTTTTTTAAATATTTTAAAGGGCATTGCTTCTTATTACTCACTTTACTTACTTACTTATTTACTTGTTTACTTATTACTTTTACTTACAAATTACTTATTTTACTTACTTACTTACTTACTTACTTAATTTATTTAAAACTTTTATTTATTTTTATTTACTTACTTACTTACTTACTTTATTTATTTAAAATTTTTACTTATTTACTTACTTACTTACTTACTTTACTTACTTACTTACTTACTTATCCTTATTACTACTTATTTACTTACTTATTACTTATTAAAACCTTTTTGTGCATTGCTCCAAAAATTTAAGGGCTTTCATTGACGCTTATTGAATCTAAAAAGGTAAGGGCAAATGCCGCGTACATTTTTTATGTTTTTTTTGGGTAATTGTTCCATAATAATGACTTTTGTAAGGTTTCTATTTTTTTATTTTTTTTTAGGGAAATTTTGAGTCCCCTCACTAATGAGCAGTACGCAGTAAAAACCGAAGGTTCTTTTTTGGCTCAGAGTGTTAATAAGGTGGGGACTTGAGTATAAAAAGGAATTTTAAATCTTTTTTAAAGGTATATTTCGTTTTTTTTTACATTTTATTTTTTAAATTTAATTTTTTATATTTTTGTATATATATTTTAAAAATGGGTAAACAAAAAAAAAAAAAACATTACGAGTTTTATAAAAAACCTAAAGGGGAAAACCAAAAAATCAGGGGGGGAAAAGGGGGGGGGGGGTTGGGGAAAATTAAAAAAAACTAATTTTTTTTGTGGGAAAAAAATGAATGGGGGGGCCACATGTTGGAGTTTTGCAAAAAAACTGAAAAAAAACAGGGGGGAAAAACTAAAAAAATGGGGGGGGAAAAAACTGCTTTACAAAAAAACCGAAAATTTTCACAGGAATTGTTTTTAAAAATGTTTTTTTTAATATTTTTTTAATTTTTAAAAAATTTTTTTTTTATTTTTTTTGGGGGGAAAAACAGTTTAAAAAAAATTTTATTAAATTAAAAGCGAAGCTTTGAGCTACAGTGAATTTTTCAAAAAACCGAAAAAATAAAACAAAAAAAAAAAAAAGGTTTTTGGGTTTATTTTAAAGTTTTTTTTAAGCGTTTCATAAATAGTGTTTGTTTATGTTTGACCGTTCCCCGTCACAGTTGTATGAAAATCAGTTTCAATTTTTAATGTGTCTTCACTAAAGGGGGGGTGTTTTTAATTTTTTAAAAGCGGGGGGCCAGGTGGAGGTGCAAGAAACAATTTTAAAAAAAACAAATAAAAAGAATCTTTTTTAATTAATTTTTATAAATAATGTTTTTGGTAGTCAATTTAAAAAAAAAAAAAAACCCAAAGCCAATATTATAAAAACTCCTGGTTTAAATTTAAAAAAAAAAATTTTTAAAACCATTTTATTAGAGGGGCCCGAACATGTGGAGATTTCAGTCTAGCCAAGCATCTCCTTCGCATGTAAGGCACCAAGGTTTCGTTTGGGGGAAGCGGCCAATTTTGGTACATGTCGATCACTTGGGGGGGAGACTTCACCTAGGCCAACCCTTACTAAATTCATGTTCACTTAAAAAATTGTGGCTTCAATTTAAAAACTTGGTTTTAATTTGGCACTTTGTCCAAAGGGGGGCTTTTTTGTGGCATTTTAGATATTTTAAAGGGGTTTAAGAGCAATTTCCCCCTTTTTAACGTTAGCAGGGGGGGCATTTCGAAGCAAAACCAATAGTGATAATATATAAAAAATTTTTGTTTGGGAAAATGTCCGGAAATTTTGAAAAATATTATTCGTAAAAAAAAAAAACCCCCAAAATTTTCACCCAATCGCTTAATTTAAAAAAAAAATACTTTTTTGGGGGAAACCCCCTTATGTTAATATCCGTCACTTGAATTGTTAATATAATTTTTTTAGTCACGTTTTTTAAATTTAATTTTAAATTTATAGGTCTTTTCAGATTCAGTCTGTTCGTTGATTAAATTTTTAATTTGGGGCCGCCAAAATTGTTTCAAGAGTACACAGAGAATAAACCAGGGGGACGTCACGCAAAAACCACGCTGCTGGGTTTCCCACCCGGGGGAAACGCTTTCCCCGGGCCCTCTGCGATCGCGTCGGGAGGGCCTTACGGGACGGGGCCGGGGCCGGCCCCGTCGCGGCGCGGCGAAAAAACCGGCCCGCCCCTCCGCCGCGCCAACCCACCTCCCCCCCACATCCACCTCCTAATTTCCTAATCAACTTTACCACCATCAAATCAATTTCTCCAATCAAAGTATTTTTGCCGCGACAATATGCCTCCAGGAGTAGATCCCCGCTCGCGGGCTCCTGTTGAGTTTTTAATAGCCCGGGGAAAAACCTATTTATCCAAGGACACTTTTTTCTTACTGTTTTTTTTCTTTTTATGATTATGGTTATCGTACTTCTTTTTTTAAAAACAAGGGGAATCACGAATCGAAAAGCGGCTTTTTGGGGGAAATTATTGGAAACTTTCCTGGTTTTTTTGGGGGACCCACAATACATCTCAGGGAAAATTGGGCAGGCTAGTTTACTCGTAGGCTTGTGTTTCTTGGCGATGTAAAAGGGGGGCGTACTTTGAACTTTTTAAGGGGGCATCTGGGGGGGTTTTTAACCTTTTTTTGTTTTTTGGCAAAATTTTTTAAAAACTTTATCGTTTAAAAAATTTTTTTTAAAGGGGAAGATTGTGTCACTAAAAAAAAATCCTCCTTTATTATGAGTTTTCAGTGTGTTTTTTCCACATTCACAATTAAGTCCTTGCTAAAAAATTGGGCAGTTGCTGTTCTTTTTTACGTTTTTCGTTTCACTAAAGAAGGGATTTTTTCCAGCTTACTGTCATATAGTCCGTGTGGTGCAAGTGGTTTTTGGGGACAAAAAAACCCGGAAAATTTTGATTGGGGAATATGCCTTTTTTTGGTACAAAGATAAATAGGCCCCCACAAAACAAAATT
>JAMZAV010013775.1:0-16013 GCA_024449915.1 Sweltsa coloradensis | reverse complement strand
ATTTCCCCCTTTTGATCCTTTAGTTTTAAAACCTCCTTTGTCTCAAACGATAACTAGGCCAACTCGAAAGAAACAACTGCTCGTTATTGTTAGATTTATCAGCGCTAAGAACTTTTGATTATGATTTATGACTTATAAATAGTTTTAATTTAAGTAAGCAATTTATTTTGTAACCCTACTTAGAATTGTAAAAAAAAATAATTGTTTCTCATTATGTTATTAAATAGTAAATTTTCAGTTTAAAAAGGGGATTTATAAAAAGGTATTTGAAAAAATGAAAACAACAACAACTAATGTATCATTTGTTAGGTTGGTACTAGGTAGAAGATTTCTAAGTTTTTTGGGTGGGACCAAAAAAAGTGGGACCCCCGCACTTTACTTTTTTGTCTTGTATCAATAACCGTCAACTAAAAATGTAGTCCGTCGTTATTTGAAACTATTAATCCATCCTGACTAGAAAACGTAATAAAAAATATTTAAAAAGACCCCCTATTTTTTCAACCTACGTCATGAATGGAGATTGGTACGCTTACGTGGGCCTAAACCATAGGGGTCGTGCATTTGCACAGAGCATTCTCCAATGTTTTCCATCTCGCAAACATAGCTGGTAAGTACAAAAGAGAAGTTATATAATACTCCCGAAAAGAGCGACCTTGGCAGTGTCGCGGGGACCTCAAACCCTTTCCCCTGACAACCCCCTTGAGACGGGGACCATGAAAACAAACGACCCAAAGACGATGCGCCCAGACGTGAGAACCCCCCTTTTCTTTCACCTACTCGTGGCGGTTCTGACCAGCATAGGTTTTTTCCTCCCAAAATCCTTAGAGGGGATCATCCCCCAAACGGTTGACGCGCCCTAAAACCCAAAACTAAAACCATTTTCTCTGTTGCCTCCCTAATGAAATTGTTTTTAAATTTTTCTTGACGCGGAGGCAGTTCTTCCAAGTAGGGGGAAAAAGAAAGGGTCTAGGCCTTCATACGGGGCCCAAGTGGTCCAAGATGGCGGCGATGAGTATTTCCCGGCCCCACGGACAGCCCCCATCTTTTTTCCGGCCGATTTGTTTCCGGTCACGTTTTTTCCGTCCGCCTTTTTGCCCCGATTTTTTGAATTTCCAACCCCGCCATTTTTGATTTTTCCCGCCGCCATTTTGTCCACTTATTAATTTCCGCCCGCCTTTTGAATTTTCCCCCGCCATTTTACCGCCCTTATAGTTGCCCCATCTTGGCCGCCATTTTTTTTTAGCCGCCATTTTAGGTCGACCGCCGTCTTGGCCGCCATTTTTTGTTCGGCGCCATTTAGTTTTGCTGCCATCTTTGGGCGCCATTTTAGGGGCAGCGCCATTTTTGTTCGGCGCCATTTTACTCTGCCGCCCTTTTTTTTTTCGCCGTATCTTTGGCCCGTGTTCCCCGTAACCTTTTCCAATTTTTAAAAATCGCGCCCCTTCTTGGCGTTCCCCGCGCTCTAGTAAACCCTTTTAGGTACTTTGATTTCACCCTAATTTTTTTTTTTTAATTCATATTTATTTCCAATTTAAACGACCCTTGAAAAAAGTGTCGATTCCGTGTCTCGAACCATGATCAGCTGGGGGACCTTTTTTACTAGCTCATCGCCCTTTCCACTCGGCTGGCGAGCTATATCCTAGAAAATGATAATTGTTGATATTATAATAGCTTCAGATAACCACGCCTCCTCATGACGTCACAAGCTATTAACAATGCTTCTGTTTAAAGGGGGCCCCGCATGGCGTGACGTCCAACCAAACAAGTGGTTTTCGCTTGTGGCCCAAAAACGCCATCAAAAAATTTAAAGTTGGAGATAAAATTTTTTCTAGTTTTTTTGCACATTCACAAAATCTTGGCACAAAAACCCTTTCTGTGAAACACAATTAAACTTTTATTTGTTTTAAAGTCGATATAAAATTATAAAATTTATGACGACTTTTTTTACTCCCTATGGCCTAAAAAAACGTACTTTGGGGTTTTCCCTTTTAAAAATTTTTTCCCCTTTTGGGAGGGGTCCCACAAGGTCAAAAAACGACGTGCCCTGTTATCTGGGTTTCCCACTTTTCCCCCCCTAAAATTTTTATCGGAACAGATAGATATTAAATACGGCTTTAACTAAAACGCATTGGGAGGGTTTGGAACTTTTGACCAAATATTTCACTATAAAATTACTGACGAACACCCCAAATCTAAAGGCCCAATAAACATTTAGAGCTGATTTTTTTATCTTTTTTTTGAGCACAAGAAAAAAAATTTCCCTACGAAAAAACCATCCCAAATTATATCGATTTTTTTCTTCATCTTTTACATAGCAAAAAAGCAAAAGGGTCCGGCGATTTCTTCAACATTTGAAATAAATACGACCTGCTTTTGATAAATGCGAATTGCTTGGACGCGCTTTGGATACTTTTTTTTGCCGGCGATACCCTAAAGGAGGGGAGGGCGGCTGGCCATGGTGCCTCTTTTTCGTTTTGGACTCCGCAGCTATCGTATTCAAACGGGGAGATAACGACCCCCAAAACGAAAAACTAAAATAAATTTGTTTCCATAGATTTGTAATTTTTTCCCTTATATGCAGTGAAGGTTTGGTTCAACGGTTATCCCAAAGTTTGGGCCCAAATTTTTTTGTTTCTTTTCATCTTAGGGATGAATATAAAAACCTCATAAAAAGATAGAAACAAAAAAAGGGTTTATTTTTAAAAATTATTTTGTAAAGTTATAAAACTACCCGGGTCGCACAAAAACAGCTCATGGATACCGATATAATACACTCAGCTATTTATTGAAAAGTTTTTGTTTTGCCCTCCCCCAAATTGATTTTACCCCATCAAAAACGATTTTAAAAGGGAAAAATTTTGAATATCTAACCCCGAGCTATCTGGAAAAAAAAATTAAAAAAAGTTCCAAGAAACATTGACTATTGACTAGGGATAAAACACGGGCACAGATTTTTCCCGGGACATTTTCAGGGACGCTTTCGGGGAAAGGGGTTGATCGTTTAAGTTTTCTCAAATCTCAATGGTTTTTGGTTAAAACAGCAAATATGCTTTTTAAAACACTTTTGAAAAAATTTGTAAAAATTGTGTGTAAAGATGTTCAAAAAGGGGGCTTTAAAAAAACCGTGGAATTTCATGACTCAGAAGAGGAAGAAAGTAAAATATCTTTAAGGGGGAACAAACATTTAAAATTTAAAAACGAAACGGTAATTTACAAGTCAAGTAGTCATCCCAATAAGTTTTTTTTCAAAATATGTTTTTCCCTATGCCCAAAAACCGGTGTCAAAGGGTTTTTATTTTTTATTGGGTCCCATTTCCCATAAAATTTGTTTGTATGTCGATAGTTTTTGTGGTTTTGTAGGACCTACACTTTTATGTGGGTATTTTCCCCCCCCCCCCCCCCCCAAAAAACAAAAAATTTTTGGATGAAGGTATTATTAACGAGGACTAATGAAATTCAGAAATCCCTCAATTTTGGGAAAGGATATTTGACCCAAAATTAGGTAATGAAACCCTTTGTGCGCCCCCAAATGCAATTTCCCATTTTTAAAAATATAAAGGCATTCCACTACTTTTACAACAATTTCGTCAGACAATGATGAATATTATATAATATTTTTTTCCCTTCTTGTCGTTTCTTTTTATTTTTAATTTGCAAAAACCCCAACAAAATTATAGTTGAAAAATAGGGGTTTCAAAAAACATATTTGTTATTTGTCCCAGAGTTTCTGCATTAGGTTTTTAAAAAAAAAAAAAATTTTCGAGATTTTAAAAAAAATTTTTGGTTTTTTGGGAAAATCAAATTATAACTTTTTTCAATGTCATTAATGGGGAAAAACATTTCCCGGGTGGGGAGAAATTTGGTTTTATGGAAATCAATCCAGAAACAAAAAAATCCATCTCGGGGGGTATCAAAACCCCGGTCTCCTTTTCCCGGTCGAGTGCTTTACCCGTAAGCTACTGGATGTTGGTGCATTGTAGATTAAATATTTGGGGGGAAAAACTTTTACTGATTTAGAGTCTATCCACTTCGTCACAATGTCTTTACTCAAAACCGATTTTTCACACACAAAGCCCTATTTGCGAAAGGGCCCCCTCCCCCCACTACCCAATCATTGAAATTTTCCCGGGGGTTCGGGAAATTTTTTACTGCTTGCAATGTTTTTTTAATTTTACCATATACCCAAAAAAAAGCTTGCCCCGTCCCCCCCCCCCTAAAAAGTCAAGGTTAGTTTCGCATAAATAATTAAAAAAATTTTACAACGCGAAAAACCCCCTTAAGTACGAGCGAACAGTGGCAAAACCCAAAGATGTTCATAAATTTTTTATTGGGAACATTAAATTTTTTTTAAGTACTAAAAGGGCATGTACCTCCTCCAGAATTGGGGCTTATCCCGACGTCATAAAAAACCAAAAAATAAATTTTCATTTTGGCGAGTTTTTCAATCTAAAAAATTTTAATTTACGTTTGTGGTATGAGGGTTTCTACACAAATTTTGTATGTTTTTTAGAACATAAATTTAATATATAATTTTAAAAAAACAAAAAAAAAATCTTTATTTAAGGGATACACCCATACACCCCATCACTTTTTAGGGGGGAAAGTGGAGGGTTTAGACGGCTAAAAAACAAAATTAATAATTTCCCGTGCAAAAGGTAAAAAAGAGTAAAATTAAAAAAACTACTTTTTAAAATTATTTTCATCTAATATTTTTATTTCTGTGTACAGTTGGGGAATAAAAAATGGTGCTAAAAAAGGGAAAAAACCCAAAATCCCAAAAAAATGACTAAAACCCGTACCTTGAACACTGTGAGACGTTTAAATCCGTTTTTTATTTGTTAATACTATGCATAAAAAAATTACGGGGGTTCGTTATGTAAATGTTTAAACTAAAGGCGAATTCAAAAGTCAAAATCGTTTTTAAACGTTTTTATTCGGGTTTTCCCAAATAATATTCCCCCCGGGAAATTTTAAATTTTATTTCAATACAAACAGGGAATACATTGGGTTTTGGGTCGTAGGGGGTGTGGGTGGGGGATTTGGGCTGAAAATCGAAGTAAATTTAACCAAGGGACCTAGAGGGGGAATCTCGGAAAGGCATCGATCGTTTTTAACAAAAAATTATTATTCTAAAAAACATTTAAACGTCGCAACAAATGTTGCTTTTTAAACCCTTTGGGTCACGTTTGCATCAAATTTAAAAAAATCCAGGGGTAAATAGGGCAGCCAAAAAATTGTTTAAAGATTTCTTCTTTCAAAAAGGGGTTTATTTAAAAAAAGATTCAAATAAATTCGATGCGATTTAAAAAAAAAAACAAAAAAAACAATCAAACAGAGCTTTTTTTCGGGCCCTGCTATTTAAAAAAAAGAAAAAAAGAAGCCATGAACCAAAAAGGTTTACTGCTCTGTGAAGATTTTTTTTTCTTGGGCGTAAAACTAAGGGACTAAGTATTTTAGGGCAAGAAGTGGGGAGGTGAAAGATGAGGAGAGAACGATTAAAAACACGCATTTGCAGGGTTCGAACCCCCGACCTTGTAAAACCATCCCCCTCGGACCACCCCCCTAATCGGATGTGGCCCCCCGCGGACGGTTTTGGTTTTTCATCAAAGTTTAGTTTTGGTGAGAGTTTTCGAGCGAAAACGAAATTCCATTTCATCCCTGGAGAAAAAATTTCCCTAATGCTTTTTTTTTTTTTATTTTTTTCTGGTTTTTTAAAAACGATTCCGGCTAAACAATAACCCAATTTCAATAAAAATTTTTTTTAGGCCTTCGAAATTTTAAAATTTTGAGCTTGCCACGTTTTTGAGCTGATCGAAAAAAAATTTCTCAAAAATATCGCAATTTTACGATTTTTTAAATTTTTTTTTAAAATTTCTTCGAAATTATAAAAAGTGGGCCTGCGGCAGGGGCCTTATCCGATTTTTTAATTTTTTTTTCACAGAACCTTAAAATTTTTTGAAAATTTAAAATACTCGTGTGAAATTAGAGCGTAATCAAAAAAATTTTTTTTCATGAAAAAACGGGAATTTTACGCTTTTTATTCGTTTTAAACAAAATTTCGCTCCTCAACAAAAGCCCCCTGGAAAAAAACGTTTTCGAAGCTTTCTAGTAATTTCAAAGTCAGAGGTTTCGAGTGCCCCCCACTAATTTTGGGTTTTTCAAAAGGGTTTAAAATAGAAGTTTAGAAATTGTGTATTTAAAAACAGGGGAAATTTGGGGTTTATTCCTTTTAAAATATACTATTTTTTTTACATTCGGCCCCTGGTCTTAAAATTTAAATATATCTAGAACTGATTAGGTTTGGCCCGAGCTCGATATCTTTAAAATAAAAATTTAGACAAAAAATTAAAAATTTGTATTTTGTTGTATTTCCATGTCGCCGATAGAGGGGAGTTTTTTTGGGTTTTCCCAAAACCCCAAAAAAAGTTTTCCTTGGACACCGGCCAAGACTTGAGGGAAAAAATAAATTGTTTAAAAAAAGAAATATTCAAGAAAAACTTAGTGTTTGTTCAAAAATACTAAGGAAACCCGCTGGGATTTTGTATATTTATTTAATAATAAATTACAATAATTACGTGATAAATTCCCACAGCTCAGCTCAGTTCAGTCCCGAAAACGTTTTCGAAAGAATCTTCTTTTCATTCTGTCAGCGTGGCCACAAAATGGGAAAATTCACCCCCCAATTTGATGCAGAGATTGTACCAGAAAAAAGGTTTATCTTGAAGGTTAATTTTTTTTCATACACACTAAATTCAAATTTAATTATCCTTTATGGAAAAATTTCGGAATTACCAAAAAAATACACTATTTTATAATTTTCAGGGCATTATTGGAAAATTAATTTTTTTCGGGGAAGGGGAAAAATTTTTCTCTTGTCGACTCTGTTTTCTAGTTCAGGGCAGAGGCGAAAATTGGGAAAAAAGGTAAATTAATGTATATATTTTAATGATAATTTTACTTAAAAAATTTTAAAAAAAGGTAAAATTTTTATGTAATGTTTAAAATGTAATATCATTTAAATTTATGGTTTTAGGGTTAAACCCAAATTACACGTGACAAAGAGAAGCACTGTTATTTACTGTATACACAAAAAAGAAAATTTGGTCGAAAAAAATAGATTTGTGATGGGCCAATTTGGGTATGCATGTAAAGGAACCCCTTGAAAAAAATTTTATTTTTAAAATTGGGCTTCTTTTCCCGAACTTATTGACTCCCGTCATAAAAAAGGCTTGCCTATCCCAGATCCACCATATATCTTGGGAAAACTCAAAATTTAAAAAAGAAAAAAAACGCCCAAAATTACACAGCAGCGAAGGGAAGGGCTAAAAAGGAGATAAACCATTTCAAAAAAAAAGGGAATTTCCACACCAAAAACAAAAATGAAACGAGTAAAAAAGGGAAAAAAGGGGGCAGGGAAACCCACCCCGAGAAAACGATAACTAACTTTTTTATTTTTTTAACAATCTCAAAGGGAAATTCGATTTTAAGTATTTTATTCAACAATTTAATTTAATTTTTATTTTTTTTTAATTGGATGAGCGTTTGCGGCGAGGGGACGATTCCATTTCACTACCCTGGAGAAAAAAATCCGGAAGGGTTTTTTTTTTTCATTCTTTTTTTTTCTGTATTTTTTTTGTGTTTGTTAATAATATTCCGGCTTTAAAACCCATTCCCCCGATGCAGAAATTTGATGGAGACCTTCGAAATCTCTGAATTAGAACTGCCCGTTTTTTAGCGCCCAAACGGGGAAATTTTTTTTAACAGAAACCTAATTTTTTGAATTAAGAATTCGTGTGAAATTGAGCGTAATCAAAAATTTATTTCCAAAAAAATCAAAATTTTCGTTTTTTTCCCTTTTTTAAAAAAAATTCTTTGACTTTCAACACCTAAATGCTTTTTCCCATTGTAATGATTTTTTTACAGAACCTTTAAATTTTATGTATTAAAAATATTCGTTTTTTAAATTTGAAACGCAATCGAATAATTATTTCTTATGAAAAATTTCAATTTTTGATTTTTTTTTTTTAAAAAAAAAATTTCGAAAAAATTAAAAAATTAAGAATTTTTAATTTTTTTTTTAATTTAATTAAAAAAAAAATAAGTTTTTTTTTTTTAAATTTTAAATTTTAAATTTAAAAAAAACTTCGACTAAGGAATGATTTTTTTCCCCAGAAAAAAAACAGAAAATTTCCCCCTAAAAAAATGGCATCTAAAATGTACCATATACGTCATCCAACAACGCGGCGGGACTTAAGCGTTTTCCTAGTAAAAATTTAAAAAAATATTAATTACATTTTCGCGTTTCCGTCCGTGTATGGATCATGTGGTTTTGGTTTTGGGTAAAATAATTTGTATGAGGTTTAAATTTGGTGCATAAAGAAATTCCCCCCCCCCCCCCAAAAAAATTTTTTGATTGATGCACAAATTATTTAGGCTAGGGGGAAAGGTATGGGGGGCTATTGTTTATAAATTAAAAAAAGTGTACAATTTTTTATTTAATGAACCCTGCCATTTGTACACTGCCTTACAGGGCATATTACCCCGATTTTCGGGACATATGTGTGTGTTTTTAAGTTATAATATTTTCACATTTTATACTTTTCAGTTTTGGGTAATTTTGTCGCGTAGCGAGTTAACATTTTGTGTACGTCTACGTACCTCGACGTTTAGTTGGTTACATCTGTGGAGTGGGTAAAAATTTCACAAAATTCACGAATGTTTTCATGTGAAAAGGGGCGAATAGCCCGAAACGCAGACAACTAATGATTTTATATAATATTGCCGTATAGTATAGTATTGTATATTAGGCCTATAGTATTATCTAAACATATCTAGACAAAACTATAATGATGATGGCAAACGAAATCCTCGTATATAATACTCTCGTCTCGATTAGCATAATTGTATTAGTTGAGACGAAAAGGGCAATAAACACCACTACACCAGTACATTCCGAGTAATTATTTTATTATCTATTCTGGCTATGATATGGCCATGTGTTTTATTGTTATAAGGTGTATAAAGCTATATATATTAGTGTTGTGGTTCCCAAACGTTTATATAAACTTTTATCCTATTTCCATCAAAAAAATATAGCAACACCCGAACGAAATTTGTAATCCCAATTTTGTTTTTGTGGACTTTACTTCTAAACTAAAAGCTAACGATTTCGCTTTTCGGGTTGGCTTTATCGTGATCACGGAAAAATATCGATTTTTTTAGCCCTTCCGCGTTTGTTCGTACTATTGAGCCTACATAAGTTGCATACAAATTGTTGAGACACATTCGCATATCTGTGTGTGGAAGTATTGAGTATGACGCAAGTCTGTAGTTATCGCCAGACTCTGCATTCATCTGTCGCCGATTAGCACCGCGAGGGGAGGGTGGGGTGGGTAGGCGCAAGTGTTGGCCGCTAAGGACAGCGACGAGCTGAGTTGGTGTAGGTCAGTTTCTCAAAAACCATTAGGTCGACAATCGCTTGAATTCCCGCATGTGTTATATTAGTACTATGGCATTAATGAATACAATTGATTTTCCGCAAAAACACTTATTTCTAAAACTACAAGTTGTTTCACTCTTTATTATTTCCTAGTCCATGGTAAGTTTACTGAAAAATAATAACACAAATCTAATTATTAGCACTGAACTATTTTCTTAGCGCGTGATTAGGCTCGGATGATTACACCAGTTTTATAAGTCACGTGATGAGCAGGAGCCTTAAAATACAATGGCACAGATAATGGACTTCCAAAAAAAAAAAAAAAAAAAAAAAACACTATCGGTCGGTGGTTTGAACCAGCGAACCCTTCTTTCACAATCCCACCCGTTACCACCCTGCTACAGCGCACTGTGAACGATGCCCGCCTATAAACGTGTATAGTGGCATCGCAAGCGAGCCGTGAGCGCGCGGTGGTGGGGGAAGGTTAGCAAAGTCGGCCTAACGATTCACGCGTCAAAAATATACCGCAGCGCCATCTGCCGCCTGGAATAGGAACTACCAGCAGCTTGTTGGCGCGGGGTCCGAGACGGAAGGGGATCTTGGAGTGGGGGTAAGAGTGGGGATATCATTTTTAACATGGAGATGAAACATCTTGGGCGATAGCCTTCTTTAATCAATGCAAAAAGTAAACAATTAAAAATACACATTAATCACAATTTAAACCAATACAAATACGTAAACAAAATTTAAAATGCCGTGTTGTTATGTATACGGATGCAACAACAAGGGGAAAAGAGGAAGTTCCTCTGCCTTCTTGTGGACTGTCCAAGGTTTTTATGTATCGATTCCCAATAAAACATTACATCCAAAATTACTTAAAAATGGTGCCAAGTATTATCCAGGACAGACCCCCCGAACCAACACAGTCGCGTTGCTGCGAAATCATTTAAAGAAAACCGATTTCAATGCACGCGGAAGCCTTTTACAAGTAAATAGCGAGACACATCCGAGGAAAAAACCCCCCCACTTATAAACATGCCGTACCATCGTAGTTAATGTGAAGGGCAAAAAGCTCTGCGGGTAACCCTATGCAACAAGATCATTAAAATTTGCTAATATCAAAGTTCACCTGTATACCGACATGGAACATGCTCGTCACCGTTTAACAGTGATTCAAAAAAAAGCGCCGGGAGCCGCACCAAAAAAAAAGCAACCAAAGAAACGAAAAGTTCGACGGCGGTGAGTGTGACTTCTGGACAATATGCAAATCCGCGCTCAGTTTCCAGTGTGACATGTCAAACTGTTACATCGCCCCGCTCCGTAAAACACATTCTTGTTTGTAGTATTATTTGATGGTCATTTTAACAACTCGATGTTAATTATTGATTCCATGAGGTAAGACACTGTTTATCATGTATGTATTTATTGACATGTCAGATGTTCGTAAAGTAACCAATCTGATCAGACTAGTAACAGTGTAATAGGCCTAACGAATACGCAATCTATGGCAAACCGGCTATGCCTAACGTCGGCCTTTGTTTACAATCTGCAATGTGGTGGCAGAGCAAGTGAGATGTTCAATGCATACCACACTAAGGGAGCGTCAATTTTGATCAGGTGCTTATATTTATTTTTCTTATGCATGTATTTGAAAGCATAATCATAGTGGCGCTATGTAAAACTGTACGACACTTGTGCAGCGATTTCATTGGTTTGGTTTTGTAAACCATGATGTCAGCTTTTTTTCATATGTTATGTTGGCAATACCTTTAGAGACTTTTGCACGCCCAAGTTGCCACTCCTCTCACGAACTAGCTACAAGCGCACTTGCCGCTCCTAGGGCGGTAAGAATCTGTAACTAGCAGACGACTGCGCCTGCGCGATAGTGGCTTCACCCCACACCCAAGGCTGCCCCCTAGATTCTCCGCCCCCTGGCGGAGGATCGTCTTAAC
Source organism: Sweltsa coloradensis (assembly GCA_024449915.1). Classification (NCBI taxonomy): domain Eukaryota; kingdom Metazoa; phylum Arthropoda; class Insecta; order Plecoptera; family Chloroperlidae; genus Sweltsa; species Sweltsa coloradensis. Next base: position 4,622 of record JAMZAV010013775.1, on the reverse strand, counting down.
TCTCTAGGTTATGTCGTCGCCGCAGCGAATTAGAAGCCAGCTTGGTGATTAATTCTAGGCGGGAATGTAGTAACTAGTACTATTTCACGCACTTGCATACTAGTGAGTTAATTACCTACAAACTGGGAGGCTTGTCAACGACTCTTCATCCACGTTTAGTAATTCAAGGATTAATGGCCTCTATAACGTCAATATAGTGATTTGCGTGGACATGTCGTCGTTTTCCTTTAACGCAGCTTTCCCGGAATTTTGTACGTTTTCACGCCTTTGCATACTAATGAGTTGATTACCTACAAACAGGAGGTTCTAAAGAGTGAATCCCATGTAACTGATCAGAGGATGCCCACTATAAGCGTCATATAGTGGTTTGTTTGGACAGTCCGTCGTTTTCCCTTAAACGAGCATTTTCCCGACTATAGGTACTTTTTCACGGCACTTTGTATATGAATGAGCTAAATATGTAAAATAAAAAAAAAAAAAATGGAGGTTGTCCAACGAGGTTGAATACCATGATTGGAATAAGGGTGAATGGGCCACTATACGTTATAATAGTTGGTTATGTTTTGTACAAATCGTCTTTTCTCCATTAAACCGAGCATTTCTCTCCTCATGGCGACATAGTATTTTTCACACGCACTTTGAAAATACCGTCATTTACTAGTGGTTTTTATGATTATTTGTGTACACTATTATCATCACATATTATTGTTTCTTGGGCCACCAAGCAATGTTGGTAACCTAGGAAGCTGCGCAAACACTCTCTCTTGTCACCATCTCAATAGCGTTGTTGCTATGAGCGTAATTGTTTAAGGGGTATGTCACTGAAAATGAATGAAAACACAACGGCAATTTTACATTATACTGTTTTAATTTCTTCTTAAGTTTACTTTTTTATATTATTGAATACATAAATTTAATTTAGTATGGATATAAGTGCTAAAGCATTAATGAATTTTTTTCTTTAGCGCATAGTATGCTATTTACATGGGAAGAATGTGCTTTACCAGTTACTTTATTAGGCCTAATACTAGGGCTGTATAGAAGTGTTTATTCCATACCAATTTTAGTTCATTGTAAAGAAGCCTAGATTAACAGTGTTATAAAGGCCCAGTGAATTCATGTTTAAATCATAACTGAGCCTTTACTATGTTTTTATCTCAATTTACAAAAAACAACATAAATAACTTAAAATGCTATTCTCTCCATTAACTTTTATTCTAGCACATTTGCTACATTTTTTCCTACTTCTAGCTTTACAGTTTTTTTAAGATAAAGGATACTTTATTTTTAATGGCTCACAAGTCTCATTCGACAAATTCACCAGACTCTTTTTGATGAGATTTAATTGTTGTTTTAATTCAAAAAAATATGGGAAATATTAGATTTGGTTTAAAAAAACATACATTTTCCAACATGCAAAGGAAAAAAATCATATTTATCAAACAAAAACGAAAATTACTAAATCCGTCTTGTGAATGTTTAGGTGTATTGTTTTATTAATCTAAAAGCACCTTTCACTTTAAAAATGAATTTAAAATTGTTAGACGCCTCTGGCATTTTTATCAATTTCACAAGAATATATAAATCCATAAAAATTAAGGTTCTGTGAAAAATATCATTACAATCGGATAGAAGCATGTATTCGGTGTTATATGTCAGAAGAATGTTTTTAACAATAACAAAAATCATAAATTTGCGATGTCCATGAGAATAATTTTTCGATTTGCACTAAAATTTCCATAGAATATATTAGTTCAACAAATTCCAGATCTCTGTGAAAAAATCATTCAATCGTGATAAAACATGTAGGTGGTGTTAAGTCAGAAGAATTTTTTATAAATCGAAAAAAATCGTACAAATTTGCAGATTTTCAAAAAAAATCGAATTGCGCTCAAACAATACGTGGGCAGTTTAAGTTCAGAGATTTCGAAGGCTCTCTTAAAATTTCATCGCAATCGGAAATCGGTTTTAGCCGGAATCGTTGTTAACAGAACAGACAAAATACAGAATAAAAGAAAAAAAAAAAACATTCCGGATTTTTTCTCCTATGTGCTAGTGAAATGGAATCTCGCTTCGCTCGCTACGCTCGCTACACTCATCCACTTATCAGTAAACAGGCTTTTAGAAATATAAAATTTTTGAATCGTAAAAAAAAAATTGCTCTAGGATATCCTACACATTACACTATAATAATATAACATAGGGTATTTTAAAATTATTTAATTTTATTAAATTACAGGACAAACAAATTATTATTCCATTATTATTGGTCATTGTTTATCTCGATGCACGCGATTCTTTTCGGGTCCGCTACATCGTCATTTTGTGGTCAAGTTTTAGCGGCGCTAATTAGATGTTCAAACTTTGATTTTTAAAATTCCCTCTATTTCTCGGGCAAATCACGCGGAATGGCTGCTATACACAGCGTGGAACGTGTTTGCGACGACCTAACGTTCGTGCACAACGAGCAGAGTTAGACGAGCCTCCGCCAGGTGGCGGAGATCTAGAGGACCTTGCCCCCACCCTCAGAGTCGACCTATAGTTAGTCTACGTAGGGGATGGCTGGGCTTCAGTTCAGCGAGAAGTCCGCATGCACGGTTGTTCTGTTTTCCTGTTCTCAAGGAATCCCCGAGCCAGCCGATTCAGTGGTAAAATATGGGCTTCCTCCGCGGTCTCCGGGCCTTGGCTGCCCGTGGCCTGCAATCCAACCCTTTGATTGGTCCGCGGCAATGCCCGTATGCAAGATCAGAGGGCCAATCATTAGGTGAAACTTTGCCCTCTCGCGTGGAGTTTTACAGGACCGAATAATTTCTTTTACTTGCCTAGAATTATAGCTATGGATTGCTGTTCGAAAGATCGACTAAGTTCTTACTTTCGGTCAATTTTATTTTCCGAGTCCGGGTACTTAGAATATTTTTATCAAAGCATTTTAATCAATCATGACAACCAAAAACTCGGAAAAACGTGTCAAATCAGTAATTGATTTTTTTGTTGTTCTGGTTGTTTAATTATGCCTCAATTTCTCACTGTTCCTATGGAAACTAAGACTTTATTCTATTTTGCTGCTAGCACCAATGGAATCGTGTGGAGTTTTTTGGAGCCAAGTCCCCACATATGATCTTTATCAAATTAGCTTAGTATTTTATGTAATCTCATTGTTATGTTCCACTTCGAACCCAAGACATTGTGGGTAGCAGCAGTTATCATGTCTTTGTAATATCCAATCGCTGCTTTGCATGAAAAAATTAAATCATTTTTCTTTAAAATATTTCTGTTTTCTACTAGTTCTTCCACTGGTTTCAAGGTAATTAAAATTACACACCTAGACAATTCCTCACATACACACACACACACATATTCACACAAGTGGTAAGTCGGTAGTACACAGCCGAACCCACAGGGTCGCCGCAGAGCACTAGCATTACCCGAACACAGGGTACACAAGGTAGTGGTACAACATCCGACCACAGGGTCGCCGCAGGAGTATCATATATCCGAAAACGGTCTGGTACACAAGCAAGGTAGTGTAATGCAACAGCCCGACACCACGAGGTTGCCGCAGGAGGCATCATATCCCGAAACAGGGGTACCAAGGTTAGATGTATTACAACAGCCGGCCTACGGATGTCGTGCCGCAGGAGTGTACGATGTTACTGTGTTCCCGAACAGGGGTACTACAAGGGTAGTGGTACAACAGCCGGGTCCCAACGGGTCGCCGCAGGAGCATCATTACCCGAAACAGGGGTACACAAGGGTAGGGGTTACAACAGCCGGCCTACGGGTCGCCGCAGGAGTATCATACCCAACAGGGGTACACAGGGGTGGTACAACACCCGACCTACGGGTCGCCGCAGGAGTACACTGCTCGAAAACAAGGGTCATACGGGCCCCACACGACACAAACGTACTTTCCTCTACACTATACCGAAACCGAATTGGGATTAGATTCTTGTGGGGGTTTTCCGCCATGATCCTCGTTGCTATTTTCCAAGTAAAATATCTCCCTAGACACGTGCCAGGGGGTCAAGGGACGGGGTTTCGCTACACCCGACAGTATAGGAATCCAGTGCGACCTGGGCAACCGAGACACTGGGGATCAAAACATATTATGAAAAGACAGACACAAGCGACTACCCAGGTGCGAGTGTAGATGAACTGATGGAGACTTCGTTTCACATTTCATCCGATGAAAACGAAGGATCCTCAGCTAACACAGGGCAGTTCAGAGGACGATGGTGACAATGACATTTCTACGGACAGCACCATTTTCCTCGTTACGCTTCATGTCTAATGCAGTTATTTAAAACTTGCACCGCAAGCAATTTTCAAGTCTCCTATCGAGAATTCTCAAAATCTGTATCGGACATGTTGATAATCAAAATTTCCACGTGCATTGACGGGCACACGGTCACATGGTAATCTCACCCACCACGGCAATAACAATAGTCCTCGGAACATTGCATTGCGTCATCATATTACGTCTGGGCTGAGTTCAGTGCATTTTAAAACTTGCGTTCATTTTAAGCTTTCGATCTTTTAGTAAACCTATTATGATAAGACAAAAGATATTAATGGTGTATTAAACGCAAGTGTGGCAAAAACATCGCCAAGCCCCAATAGGT
>JAMZAV010013774.1:0-16278 GCA_024449915.1 Sweltsa coloradensis | reverse complement strand
CCCCCCAAATTTTGATTTTTCCCTTTTCACTATTTAAGTGAAACCTTCATCCCGTCTCACTTTCATCCATCTTGTTTGTTTATCATATTTCAAACATTGTTACAAAGATTAGGCAAAAACAAAACACTCCTCAAATGTCACATTTTTAAATTAACTAGCACCAAGTCACAATGTCATCTATACTAAACTCCCTTCAAATACATATCTGTCACCACCTATCCATCCAAAGACTAATTGGAAAATTCTAAGTCACCAAATATGTTGTAGTAATAAGTTCTCCACTCCAAACCATCATTTGCACCATCCAGCAACCAGCCTAGGCCTATGGCATCATCAATGGAGAACCTGAAGTCCACCCACACAAATCCACCTCACGCCCTCAGAATATCACAGATCTTCATTACTTGCTTCACATAATGTTTACACAAACACCAACCTTCCCTTCAATACTAATTTCACTTCTCACTGTTAATATACACCACTTTAAAACATTAAATTATGAGAGCATCTCAACATTTGTACCCGGCTGTATGGCGGTTGCCATGGTTTTTATATATAATTTGGATACCAAAATTCATTATCGATTATCGAAATAATTGAATTGGTCAACAGTGGCACAAACTAAACTCTTAAGACCGAGATTATCTCACGTTGTGCCATGCACTGGCTGGGCTGATGGTGTCACACTAGAGATTTATGTTTGGAAATGAGCTATCAGTCGATAACGGAAGCCAAACACATTACATTGAAGACAGCAAGGCAGCAAACGGAACGCAATCTTTGACTTACATGTTTTGACTTACACTTGCCACACTTGAGGTTCCACTTATAGGTCGAAACAGGCTTTGTTGGTGATATCGATATTATCGATTCGATAATGACATTACAATTTTGATAATCGATAATGAGAAAAGTATTGATGTGTGTATGTATTTGTATTTAATTAGTATTCTCTATTCAAGAACAGTCTATTGTAAGGTTGGCCACATTGGACAGCTCACCTAGAAGATAAAACTGTTAGAATTAATAGTTTATTTGTAATACACAAACATAAATAATTAGACAAAAGTAACTGGTAAGCAATACAATATAAATGAGTGATTAAAGACGGGCTTGTTGAGAAACATCGAGATGGATCACAGCTTGACAGAAGAGTGTCGAAGAAAAAAGGTTGTTGCCCGGTGTCGTCTTCATCTGACCAATGACTGTTGTCCAACTGTCAAACAGCTGATATGTTGGCGACATTAAACAGTAGATGTTTTGACACATGTCTTGTTCACTCAGAAGAAGACAGGAAGATGACCACCGACTGCTCTGCTCAAATTTGGCAGCCTTCTTGAAGATAAGCTGTTGGATCCTATCCTAGCACTCAATAGTGACTTGATGTTTTAATTGGACAGTGTGCAAGTGAATGGTTGTTTTAACTTTTAATGAGCTAGACCTACATAAGTTACAATAAGGAAAAGGCCAATCGGCTAGTTTATTATGATTGGAGAAGGGTTGACAGGTTGGGAAAGCATAGAGAACATAAAGAACATAAAACCCAGCCTGAAGGGCTGGGGGCGACAAAACTTTTCACCTGCTGATGACAACTGCAGCTAATTTAAAGTTATTTGTTTATTTATTTTTTGTTTCAAGTTTTAAGTTGTTCGTGGATTAAGGTAACAAACAACTTTAAATTAGCTGCAGTTGTCATCAGCAGGTGAAAAGTTTTGTCGCCCCCAGCCCTTCAGGCTGGGTTTTATGTTCTTTATGTTCTCTATGCTTCCCCAACCTGTCAACCCTTCTCCAATCATACTAGACCTACAAAGTATAGAGTTGTCAAAAAAAAGCGGAGGGGAGGAGCAGGATACGAATCTATGCACAATTATTAAGTCAGGGAAATGTGGGGATTCAGAGGGGTCCCAGCTAGTGGCTGCCAATTGATCTCAAAGCTTGAGAAATAACTTTTTTTTAGAAATTTAGTTAAATTGTTTACATAGGTACCTACCATAGGCCTAGTTGGTTAGTGATTAACTGTTGTACAAAGAGCTAGTCCTACTGAAGTCTCCCTTGTTCACACCTACTGACCTCTCATTACGTAAGTCGGATCGCAGCTGATTTGCATGCTAGCACTGTCCCGTGGGTTGTTTTTGCAGACACGAATCTCGTTGAACAGGTCTCCCATTGTTGTGGCAACTTCTTGCAATTGTTTGATGCCATTCTGTACCAGTTGTCCCAAACGTTCGAAAGAGGACTGTCGAAAAATAAAATTACCAATTATTTATCTGTGTAGGCCAGGGCATCTAGAATCATTCTTGAAGGTCAAGATATCAACATCTTTGCATTTTTAATATTATTAGTGGCTCAGGAACTATCCCAGACCCCAATTATATTTAGTGCAAGTCTATGCCCTTGGTGTGTGGAGTGTAATTAATAATTATTGAATGCATACAAATGACAGGTGAGCCGAATGTGTAGAGAACATCAATCACATGCTGCCCAATGAAGTACATCAGGTTACATGGAGCAAACATAATTGATGATTAGGCCTAATAAGTAGAGGTAGTGAAAAATAGTTTTTCAAAAATTCTAAATTTTTTTAAAATGTCCATTTTATTGCCTAAAATGTAATAGGCCTATTGTCGACGAATTAGGCCTACATCATTTAGAGATAGATTAAGGGGCATTTAACCGCTAAACTCAAAAAATATATTTCATTCAGGCTAACTAGTAATGAATTTAGCAATTAACAGAAAATTTATTGGGGCCACCATGACCTCCCAAAAAAATATCAAACATGACATTTTTCGAGCTAGGTCCCATCGGCAAAAATCTCCCATAAGAAATAACATGGGGACGATCTTTATGCCCCGTGACCTTGAGGATTTTGATCCAAAAAAATATTGGCCATTATTGACGTACTCGACAGCCTTTTCTGTAAATTCTTTATATTTTGTATTGTAATTTGGGCAAGTAGTTCGGTCAAAATATGCTGATTACCAAGATGGGGTGTGATTTTGGAATGCATATTTTTGCGTGTTTGAGGGTATATTTGGGCACAGTTTCAAGACACAATGTTATAAAGTGGCATTTTAGATTGGTACTATGCTCTAGTATCTATGTGGACCAAAAAAGAAGCAGGTTAAAGCCGATTTAGGAAATTTTCCAAAACACCAATTTCGCCAATTTCTGGATCAAAAAAATTAAAAAATTCGTGTTGAATCACAGTTACAAGATATAATTTTTTAAACGGTCATTTAAGTGTAGTATTGTGCTATAGGCCTAGATCACGTGGTAAAAAATAAATTTTGGGGGTTTAGCCCCTTTAACCACATTTTGAAAACGTGAGTCGCGAAATCTCACGTATAGCACGAAATAACTAACTAAATGAACTAACAAAACTACCTAACCAATGAACTAACTAACGAAATGGTATGAAACTGGTCAAAATGCAAAATAACTCACAAAATTTAACCTTTAAAGTGTTTAAAATGTAGGGGGATGGTGGTGGTGCCGGTCCAGACCGAACATTACATGTGCGGCAGGCGGGACAGTAAGCAAATGCAACAGCATTCAGAGACGTCACGGGCTTCACGAAAATAGACCGAAAAAAAAACCGGTGCGTAGGTCCCACGGACTCCGCGGAAATAGTCCACCAAAATTAAGGGTGCGTACAAATTTTTATTTTTTTGCTGGGAATTGATTCTGCATAGATTCTTAGGTCTCAATCGATGGAATCAATGTCATCCCTAATTTAAGGGGCTCCGTTTTTTAAGGATTTTTTTTGTAACGTTTTTGACAATTTTGGTGAAATTGCGATTTTTTTTTTTTAAATCGGGTTTTTATGTCACCATTTCTCATTACCTCTGTGCAAACCTTGCTAGTAAGTTACGTGATAATATCAACTTTATAAGGCTACTTTCAAAATGTAAGTCGGGTACCTACCTACCTACAAGAATCTCTGAAAAATTTACACAGCGCAAAACTACACACCCAAGCACCAAAGATCACACCCAATTTGTAAAAGGTAGCACAGCTCAATATTTAATTTAATTAATTAACAATTAAACAACTCTACTAACCGTGTTTAAACGTTTACCTATCTTTCAATACCAACCTATTACTAGTTACTACAAATTAATAGTAAATATTTCCCCACTTCAGTCATTGATCTTGAGAATAAAACCTGTGTGAAGGACATAGGAGACCACACACATGAAATGAACGGGTTAAATAGCACCGGGACACAGCAGTTCTCCTTGGTAGATCCATTTTACTGTGTTTTGAACTCTAGGGTGCAAGAGGAAATTACAGGTTAATTTTTTAAGTGTCTTGGGCTGTTGGTGAGCATTTAATTTTTGTCACAAATTAAAAAACATTAGAAAACTTACAAGGGTGTTTACTCACATAAAAATGTCAGCCCTAATATATATTTTTTTGTAATGAAATGTTATTTTATACTCACTTTTGGAACCTACACAAACACGAGTTAACAGATTAGACCGATAATTTTCTAAAAATGCTCAATTTTGGTGGAGGTGCCGGGTCCCAGGCTGTATAAGACATCTTGTCAGTTAGTTAATGTTGTTTTAGGGCACTCAACAGTAGAGTTATCAGTGCCCATGTTAATTGTATTGGAATCTTCCTAATTTTCTTTTTCCATTGTGGATTACCACCATGTTTTCTTCTTTCCAATGGGAAGAAAGTAAGGGAAGACGAGGGGGGTTAACGGGAAGGTGTGAGGATGTTGGATAGGATGGGTTAAACTGGGTGGGAACGGAGGAGTGCTCGTTGCAGAGAGGGCCGGCAAGTATGGAGACGAAAAAAGTGAAAGAAGAAAATAAATATGAGTAAGGCTGTGTGAATGAAGAAAGGTGTGATAAAAAAATTGCGCGAGAGCTCTCTCTGCAACACGCACCCCAACCGGCCAGAAGCTCGCCCTTAGTTTTGGGGAAACATCTTGTCTGTTACACATGGTGGCAGTGCCGGGTCATTAAATGCAAGAGTGAGAATAAACTGTTGTTAATTATTTGTCGGACGGTCATAAGTACAAAATTACGATTTTTGTTATTAAATCTAGACCTGTCTCTACCTAGGCCTACCTAAATTTACAAAAAAAGGGTTTAGAACGTTTAAACGTTTAAACACGATTAGTTCAAGGGGTTAAACGTTTACAAAATTAAAACCTTTTTCCCATCCCTACATAGGCCTACAGAAGGGCCACATATTTTCCCTAGCTCAAGCAAATCATATTACAGTGTCTACCTCGGTCTCATTAAGACGCATAAGCGCCTCATTACGAGTGGCCATCAGCTCTCGATGTATGGTTAGTAACTTTTCATTGCGACTTTTCTCTTTGGCAAGACTCTGGGCCAGGAAAATATTGTTATTCAAGGTTTTCTGGGTAACTGAAACAAAAATAACGGTAACGGTAGTTACAACACAATGAATCACACCTGAGATATGGAACATAATTTGGGGGAATGTCAACTCATATTAATAAGGTTTTCATTGTGCAAAAACAAGCAATTAAAGCTTTATATTCCTTTAGGCAGATGGCGATGGACAATTGCACTTACTTTATTCCTCTGAATTAGTGATGACATCGGGTAGTAAATATTGAAGTTGACTCCGGAGCCTTGGGAATCGAGTAGGAGTCGACTCCTCGATCGGCAATAAAAATAAGGAAAAAGTGGTTAGCCTTGACCCTTAACCAATGCTTAACACCCTCTTCGGCCCAATTTGTTCTAGGCGGTAGTAAAACACAAACAACATGTTTTGGCAGTAGGTAACAACACTTTATTGTTTGTTTGTAAGTTTGGCTTGGTATTTAACGGCATAATCTAGGTTATCTGACATAATATCTGACACCGCAACCCACTTTCGAAGGAATCGATTCCTTGAAAATGGAGTCGAGGAGTCGGGTAGGAATCGAGTACCCGGGTACCCTATGTCATCACTACTTGGTAAGCTATTTATGTAGGCCTACATTGAAAAAGATGTTTCCTGTCTTGTTCGCCAGCTCCACACATCCGACAGACACTAGATTAAAAAATTCCAAATCTATAGAGGTGCTTTTCAAGCAAGTCAAGTCCTGTTTGAAGCCGGAATTGAGCCGTTTCTATTTTTTTACTGTAGCACTTACGTTTACTAGTCGTAGTCGGCCTCATTTTAGTGTACTCTTCCCACAGTTTATATTCTGCCCCTTCTCTTGCCATTCCTTACGGACCACTTTGCATGTCAATGCATGCAGGTGTTAGTCTTGTATGTGGTGTGAATGATAATAAAATTAATTTAGGCCTATAGGCCTATGATATTTTGCGATCCCGAAGACTCAAAAATATTTCACACTTGACTATTTCTGACAAATAATTGTCTGAGCCACCAAACTATCACCCTTGGTTTATCCAGTTGAGAAACATCAAAATTGGCTTAGGGCCTAATTTTCATACTGACAAGACTGTTTGATATTAATAACGATTAATAAATAATAATGCAGTCACCTTTTGATTGCCCTGTATCGATTATTTTTATTTTATAGTTATGCATCCACACCACCATTGAACCATTGAATGTAATTACTAATTACAAAGGCCTAGGCTAGGTATATTGTAACAATTAAATTTCAGGTCTACTCACAAGAAGATGAGAACCCTTGAGACTTTCTCTTGCCTTTTTTAGTTGTGGATCTTTTTAGTTTTCCATTTGATACTCTTGGCTTTCTGTTTGACCCAAGCTTATCGTCCATGTTTGAGCTGTAGTCTAGGTTACAAGGCTTGTGGAGTAGTATTAATATATCTGGTACTCAACGGCACATTCACATAGACTGAAAACAATACACATACAGATATTATAAATTGATGTTAAAAGGTACTAGGTAGCTCTAAATCAAAATATTATTTGGTTATCCCATGCTTCTTAAATGTAGACGTACACTATAGGCCTAGCGAGAAACGGTGGGGCCACACGATGGCTCATGGGTGAAATTTATACCTAGTAAGCTTTAGGATGTGGCCCTCATATAAGTAATTTGGTTTTCCTGGTGGGGGTAGCCTATGGGGACAGTCATTATTGTGACACAGGGTCCAGAGGTAGAGTCCCTGGTGGGAGGTTTGGATTCATGTCCAAAGAAGAGAAAAGGGGAAAATTAACAATCCTATCCACTTGGCAATTGCAAGGCCCAATGTAAAGTGTAACTGGTCACGTGAACATGACTACCAAATATGTGGGAGGAAAGTTGCTGGACTCCTATAGGCATAGCAGTTGCTCCAGCGGAGGACTATGGACTTGTCACTATTAACCTTTTGAAAAGTGAGTTAAAAATTGGGGTTTGCCACCCCTAAAGTGAGTTTTTTCCCGTATTTTAGACTCTAAGTAAGGGAAAAATTCTTAATGAGATTAATAGCCAATATTTTTTTGTGTTAGTAAATTTAATTTTAATTTGGGAAGTGAGATCAGTAAAAGGGTGGCCCAGGCAGAATCCTTCTATCAGCAAGTAAGGAAGTTACTTTGGAACGAGGATTTCCCTAATGAATGCAAGGTGTTATTGTACAAGTGCTTCAGTGACCTGGACACTAGGAGCCGTAGATGCAAGTAGGATTCAAGCAGCTGAAATGAAGTTCGTAAGAAGCATAGCCAGAATATCGAAGTTAGACAAAATTAGAAGCCATCAGGACTAAAGTTGGAGTTGAGAAGCTATTATTCAAAATTGGACGAGAAAGGTTGAGATGGTATGGACATGTCAGAAGAATGGGAGAAGAAAGAATTCCAAGGACAGAATTTGAAAGTGGGGACAAAGTTAAAAGACGAGTCGGTAGACCAAGAGAGAAGTGGAAAGATCAGGTAAGAAATGATATACAGGAAAGAGGTGAGAAGTGGGAAGAAGTCGAAGCAAGGAAACTGTGGGAAGACAGAAGTGGATGGCGTGAGCTGGTGGGAAGAAGTGCGAGTGAACCTGAAGAGGACATGACAGGCCTGGCAAGCCGGTGTTAACAACTCATAAAAGGCCCTAGAAAATTGGTGGCTATAGCTACCCCCTGACCTAACTCAAGTTGGAAACAGGAGTCAGAAATATATATATATATTTAACATGGGCCATGGCTAGAGGTGTGTGTATAGGCCTAGGCCTATAGCGTTTTCAAGTGTCATTTTATAGCGTTTTGTAGCATCTATTTTTTGTCTAATTTCAAAACCTTGTGTATGAACTTTTTTCATATTTTTAATTTGAAATTTGGTCATCAAGGTGTAATGAATATCAACTGAATAAAGATGTGAACAAACAAATTATAGATACTATGAAAAATGAAATAAAATAGGACTTGGAAACCTTAGTTTTAAGTGAAAATATAGCGCTTTGTAGCATCTATTCACAAAACGCTATTTTCACGTACCTCTAGCCATGGCCAATGGGATGGAAAGAAGAAAGTGCAGTACAAGCATCTGAGATGAAATTCATCCGCAGTGTGGCAGGTGTCACTAAGATGGACAAGGTACGAAGTACCCTTAGTGTGATACGGAAGAAAGTGGGAGTTGAGAGCCTAAAGTTCAAGATGGGTAAGGACCGACTACGATGGTATGGCCACATGAGAAGAATGGAGAAGAATAGGATCCCAAGACAAGCATTTGAAGTAGTGAATGAGAGAAGAAGAGTGGGAAGACCTAGGGATAGATGGCAAGACCAGGTACAAGCAGATGTGGAGGAGAGAGGAGAGGATTGGGCAGTGGTGGGAGATAGAGAGAGATGGTGGGAAGACAGGAAAAAGTGGAGAGAGTTGGTGTCACGACAAGAGAAAGAAATACACGAAGATCATGTAGTTCAAGAAAATGATGTGTCGAGCTTGGCAGACCGATACTGATTCCTGGGATGCCCAAGACCAATGGTGGAAACACCCCTTTACCCAACTATATAGTTGTTGGAATAAAGAGTAGCGATATATATTTGCACATAATGTTCATAACTAGGGAAACGCCAAAGTCGTTGTTAAACGAGTGAGTGAGCCATGTGTTGAGTACCCGATTAGATTACTTTTCTTCCCCCTACCTTAGGCCTACCTAGCCTATCATAGGCTAGAGAGGCGCATTATGACCTTACAGTTGACGCGCCCGTCCCCGTATGCCAACTAAACTTTAAAAGACTATTATTTATACGAATATAATTATCAAACTTAAATGCAAATGTTCCCGGGTACTCACCACATGACTCGCTCACTCGTCTAACTACGACTTTGGCGTTTCCCTAGTCTAGTTGGCTAAGGCGCCCTTGTAGCCGAAATGTGAAAGAAGTGGGTTCAATCCCCTGGTCGGGAAAGATTTTGTAATTTCTAGATTGTATTTAAAAAATAATTAAACATGTTTTGAAATGCATATAACGCAGTGTAGTCATCATCTGTGGCAATAGGGCCTACTATGGTAAACATAGCCAGTACGAAATACGTGAAAATATTGCAAGGTTTACTCAATCTACGAGCGGAATTTGGGGGTACCTTGACGTGCAACATTCGACAGACCTTGCATGGGCACGGCATTTTGGCCAGGCGAATAACAAACAAAAAATATCTTTTCAAAATCTAAAACATTGTCGTTAAAATAATTTCTAAACATTGGAAGTCTATTTTTCAGTTTATTATTTCTTGTAGGTTTAAATCGCAATGAATCTTGCTGATTTTGTTAGCAGTTCTCAATAAACTCGTACCAGATGTCCGTTTAAAATTTCAGCGCAATCTGTTCAGCGATTCGGCTGATTTTCAACGTACACACACACGCACGCACGCACGCAGAAAAACCATAAGGGCCGTTTAAGTTGAATGGAAATCACTACGTTCGCTACGCTCACTCGTTCAATAATTTCCGAGATTTCATCTGCATTAACAGCCACGCGCCTCGCCATAGCTACCGATAACACTTGTTGCTGCCTACTAGAACGCACCAGACCTGCCGCACCGGCAACGCACATCGCACGTTTTCACAAAAACATGCTAAAAAAAAAAAATAGATCAAATCTCATCAAAATGTTCCTCCATGAAGTCCAAGATGTCAATAGGTAGCACTACTGCATGGCTCCAGCTCAATGCACCCATGCCTTGAACATAACATAACATAGGCCTAACATTTCTTAAGGTTACTAATGGGCCCTTCCGCCCGGTGGCAACCACTCACTCCTCCCCGAACTAATTTCTGCCCTCCCCTAAAAACGATCTAAATTTCCTCAAATACCCACTATCCACAACATCCCCAGACAAGTCATTCCACTCCCTAACAGTCCTTTCCATGAAACCATACCGACCCAGATCCGTTCTTACTACTTGACTCTGGAACTTCCATGAATGATCACCCCTACTTCTGTAAAGCCCCTCCTGCAGCCTATTGCGTTTGCAAATTACTGTGCAGCCCAAAAACATCGAAACGTTTATAAACGGGCATACTCTGACAGGCCACTCAGGTGCGCACGTTTATAAACGGGTATATTTTTCAAAAGGCTAAGCACGAGGGGCACTAATTACTAATTAATAATTATCTAGTTGATTGCTATTTATCCTCAAAGTGAATAATCCAATACTTGTTGCATGATCTAACAATATATCTCGTTACTAAGGTCTGCCCGTCCCGCGACGAGTTTCGTTCAAGGCCGCGCATGACGTCAGCCGGTGCGCACGGCAGGCCAGCCGCCTGGGCTGTACAGTGAGGGTGAGGGAAACATGTGTACAAAACGAGTGTTTATTATTAATCAATTTCAAAGCGAGATTCATTTACATCGCGCAGTTATGTTTGATAACCATCTTCAATTATTGGTGTCGTATTCTTTTATTTCCGTTAAAAGAAACAACTATAATAATCATCAGAGATATGGAAAAAGTGAACTCAAATCATATCCACCACACACTCCATTAACAAGATATCAATATAAACATAAAAACAATAGTAACAATAATAATAGTCATAATTCTGATAAAATAAAATATAGGCCTAAATTAATTAATTAATTTATTTATATTTATTTATTTTATTTATTTTATTTATTATCCCTTGTATATTTTTAGGAGATTAAAATAATTTTAACCAGAATAATTAAAACTTGCAAGCTTAAGTTACTAAATAATTAGTTGATGTATACATAGAAATTATTAACAACATCATAAAAATCAGTTTTACACATTTACAACACTCGATTAATGACGACATACAAAGAAAGCACAAGTTTTTGGTAGTATGGGCATAGTAACATTGCAAAATAAAAGGGATTATATGAATGTGTTATAAGTGTTGGATTGGAGCTCGACTGTAATAAGAGCAGCACGGCAACCGATTGTGTCAATGACGGAAATGAGGCGGGTTATCAAAGGATTTCAGTATTAGAAATACAATATACTGCAGAATGAAGGATTATAATTCTTTCAAAAAGTATTTATTTTTTGTAATTTTCAGACATTTTATGAAAAACGTAGGAAATACATAGTTAAGTTAAACACAAACGTGTGTTTGTGTTTAATTATATCTTCCCGGTCTAAGAGTCTTGGTTTTATAATTATCTACATAGTTAAGTATTTCTGGATCAATGCCGCCCCCCTAAAACTCGCCGTCCTAAGCAGCTGCCTGGGTAACCTCGGCCTAAACACGGCCCTGACACGTGCTAGTGTAGAATTATTACTATCAAAAACCGAGACAAATAAGTAGCGCGTTTTCTTTGTGTAACCATCATTACCACGTTTCACAGATTTAATGTAAGTATTCCTGTTTAGAACATGATATAGGTTTTTAACGTAAGAAACAACTTTAATCCGACAGTGTTGGCTCGAGCGTTTTTTTTTTTTTTTAGCGTTCGACTCTGACTCGGGAGGTCCCAGGTTCGAATCCCGTCGAGACCGGAAATCCTGACTGAAGGTTTTTTCTGAGGTTTTCCAATGCAAGGGATTGACTCCTCATAAATAGCCCTCGGACATCCCTTCACAATTGTCCTATCCGCAATATACCTAGTTAGTAACCTGAAGAGGGACACATCGGTTAAATCTTATGTGTATACCTACCCTACAGCGAGCATCCTACAAAAATGTATTTATTTATTTTACCATTATTTATGCGTATATAATAAGACAGTCATAGTTACGATGTATGTAACAAAACCCTCAGAAAATCCTCTCTGTATCCGACGTATACTAAAATACTTCAATTATTATTTAATATATAATATTTGGTTTGACTGACTCAAAGAAGGGATGCAATCCGGTTCCCCTATATATGTTGTCGATAAAATTTTTTAAAAATAGAGTAGACATATTATGTAAACAAGTAAATGTATCAATACTGGTACACACATAAATCGTCAACCAGCTTTCTCTTTTCGCGATTTTCTTTTCTCTTGTCTCGCTTTTCAGTGTCTTTTTCTGTGAGTGAACTTGTAAGTGGCATTTTAAGTTATGGAACACTACCAGGTTTTATTTTTTTTTGCATTTTTAGGGGAATACAGTGTTGATGTTAAAGGTTCCAATGTAAGTCACTTTCAGTGAAATGTTCAGAGCACATTCGTGCAGACGCGACGATAATCTCTTGTGATAATGTATGTATTTTTGTTTACACCGTCGAACCAACTCATTGCACGGGTCTGAATCTTTTGGAAATCGAAAAAAGTGTATCTGAGCCATCATGTTTCACACTGTTTCTCGAGTTGCTATTGAAGCCAAACACGGACCATGCTACACTCTTCACCATGGTACACACGATTTACAACTATTCATAACAAACCGAAACAATCATGCGAGTGGAATGGAGTGAATGCATGGAGTGAATGAGTGGACGGGAACCAACTTGCGCACCGGCTTACGTCACAGCGCGGCGGGAAGCTCCGCCCACATGCGCATCGGCAGACCTTAGTAACGAGATATATTGTTAGATCATGTACTTGTTGTAAGTTGTACCAGTGTTCGATCCTCGGTTAAGTGTTCAGTACATAACCAGTAGGCCTATGTTCAAATTTACTAACCATGTCTATGATAAGATTGACTCTTCCCAAAAGACCAGTTGCGGTGTTCCTCGATCTTTCAAAGGCACTTGACACAGTAAACCATAATATTTTGGTAAGAAAGATGAAAGAGAAGGGAATTTGCCTTAACCCTAATATCCGACTTTTTAGCAAATAGGAAACATCAAGTAAAAATTGGGAAAACTCATTGTAAAAATTTTGCAGTAAAAATTGGAGTACCTCAAGGCACTGTACTTGGTCCAATACTATTTTTAATATACATTGATGAACTTTGCAGTCTGAATATTCCTGGTCTATTGATATCATACGCTGTGCTCATTATCTCACATTCCACTTGGGAAACATGTATTCCGTCTAGCTGAGATTGTAATGGATCTAATCTATGCATGCCTAAATAAAAATAGCCTCACCCTTAACCTTAAAAAAACCGTCTATCTAACTTTCACTAATAACGAATCTACTCAACCTAAAAACACCAATTTACAAATAAAATTACATGATTTTACTTGCACACGCACCTTTAACTGCAACTGTTATTCTCTATCTAAGGTGGACCATACAAAATATTTGGGAGTTGTAATAGACTGCTACTTAAAATGGGATGTTCATGCAACAGAGGTGCATAAGAAAATGCAGTACCTATTTAATTTACATCTTCTATTATCTCAGGTATATCCTCAATCTAAGCACGTTGAGAATGGTTTATATGGCTCTCATACAATCAATACTCCAGTATGGCATAATAGCATGGGGTGGAATATTAAATGCTCACTTAAATAAATTACTCATTGACCAAAAGCTAGTACTTAAGACAATTCTAAAGAAACCAAGGAGGTATCCCACTGAAGAACTATTCAATAGGGTTAATGTTCTAAATAGGATATAAGACAACTCCATTCAAAAACTCTCTTACTACATATATTTAAGAGTACGCCATAGCTAGGTGACGCGGCAATCTCAGAGGGGTTTGAGGAAAGGACGAGGTATCAGGGGCCGGCCAGAAACAAACGAAGAGAGAAATGTTTAGACAGAGATAACGAGACAACTGGTTTTCAGCTCCACCCCGCGCTATAAGATAACGATATCTCCCGACTCAACGCACGACAAATGGTCTTGTTATCGTTTTGCGACTGCAAAAATAAATACCAATATGATATGATATGAATAACATAGGACATGCACATTGTGACTTTCAAATGAACAATGATTAGTTCATTATTTTGTATTATTGGTTGACGTTTCCGCGCTTGTTTCTTTTTGTCTCTACAATAAGTTACCTCAGTTCATTGTAGTTGATTAGTGAAAAAATAGTAATAATTACTATGTTTTTCATTGATGTCTTCACGCTTTGATTTGTTTCAATAATAGTAGTTTTTATATTTATTCTGTCGCTAAAGCATGGGGCCAACACAAACAAACAAACATTAGACATTATTACCGGGTTTTGTCAACAGTTTTAAATGCCGCGTAGTTAATTATGCCTTTTGCCATACGATTTGATTCAAAGTTTTGATTGGCATTAGAACATAGAATTTTACTTTAAAAGTAGTACACTATATCCTAAGTGAATCTCCTAATAATGTGTTTTCTATGCCGTTGGATTGAACCTAAATATTGTCTTCGTTTTATTCGTCTTCGCCTTGATTGTAGATTTGTAGTACTATTTGTTGCAACGACAGAACAGATGCTCGACGAAGAATATTGTGTGTTAAGTTGGGGTTAATTATATTTTGATGCGATTTCACAGTCTTCTTCTCAGTTTCTATTTATTGCATTTGGTGGTAAAGATCTGTTACTGAAAGACAACGCCTGAAGACGGGCATGCATTGCACTCTGAGCAGGTTTCCAACAAAAAATTGTTATTATAGGGCCTACTCCTGAAAAACTTGACGCACATGGTCGATGGCAATTAGCCGGTATTGGAGTGAAATGTACGACTTCCTTGAAATTGGCATGCATTTATTTTAATAATATTGCCGGCAAGCCAGAGCTAATGCAGGGTCAACGCCATTCTCGACTAGGGATTATCTAAATATCTAGCTGTAATATCTTACATTATGTAAGAAATAATAATTATGCAATTTTTAACGTAGTCTTTATGAAAGTTAAAAGCAAAATCAGCGGCTTGATCATAGTTTGTTGTTTCTCTGGTCTTGATTGCTCCCTGCCCTGAATTATTTTTTCCCTAATGTTATTCTGAATTTAGGTAATAATTATTTGTTTCTGATATCTGGAATTTACCGCGAAGAGATCTACACTGTCAGTGACTCTTTACCGAATACTATCATCACATCGATTTTCCTTCTTGACGTGGGAGAATTTGATTTATTATTTTTATTATTTTTATTATAATTATTTTATTTATTTTATGTATGTCCTGAACTTCACCACAGAGAAAACAGTGTAGGCCCTACACTCCAGTTAAATTGTGCTCTTTCCGCACGTGTTGTGCGATTTGGCGGGGCTGGAATATCGTATTTTAATTTTTATATTTCTTGCATATATTTTCTTGTCTTGTCTTTTATATATCAAATTGGTACCTTTGGTAGTATGTATTTGTAGGTAATGAAACACTGTTTTTGTTATAAACTATTGAATTGTATTGTAATGACAAATCCCATATCGATTGTAAAATTGATCAGTTTGGATGCTAATAAATAAATACATCTTACATCATACATACATAGGCCTACATAGGCCTACATACATTCAGGCCTGACCCAAAAATGTTCAACATTCTTAACTACTTGGCAATAAAAGTGAGCAACTTCCAATCAGATCTCTTCAAAGTATCACGTGATACTTGATCACCAATCACAACAGTAGGTGTCACCACTGTTTCTATATTTTATTGCTCGTGTGGCAGTGAGGTTGTTGGTCAACTTTATTGATCATTTGGCAGCCACTTTAGAGCGCATTCCGAAATGAGCTGCGGATGCTACGGCTGCAGCGTGAGGAGTGGGGGTAACAGCACATGAATGTGGTCATCGTTTCGGAATGGTTTGTGTAGCATCTGCATCATATTAAATGGCTGACCGTCTAGCTCCCTAGCTGTCAGAATCCAAAGATTGTTAATTATTCGAGCACTGATCACGATATCAAGTGCTAGGACAAAACGTTATTTAATTATAGGACTGAGGATGAGGATTTCAACAGAATTCCTTGGAATCCACTCAATTTATCCTGTCATTTAATGAATTCTCAGCCTGAAACGTCCCGGCCCCTGCGTCGTGTTTGAATCACGCGCCCAACCCATAGTAAATAAAAGAGCTAATATGCAATTTCTTGATTTTCCACAATTATTTCACTAACTGTATATTGAT
>JAMZAV010013773.1:0-15475 GCA_024449915.1 Sweltsa coloradensis | reverse complement strand
CTGCATTAGATGGCACCGCTGTACTGATGCATAGGTGGACTACTTTACCGTCACGATGTCTTTGTATCGTATAGTGCGTTGCAGTAGCGATTTAAGCATGCCAAAAATGGACAAGATAACTAAATTATGTCACTGAGGAATTTCCACCATTCACATTATAATACGGAAATGTTTTCTGTTTTCTGCTTAATTTTTATTTTCCTAATTTCTATTCTATTGGTTTAGTTCATTTCATTTAACTTTTTTAATATCCTAATTGAATATTATATCAGTGGTCTATTATTAGTCTTGTTGTACACTTATAGTATTATTATATTATTATATTTGTGTGGAATTATTGTCCTTTGTAATCTTTTTTTTTTAAATATGTAAATATAAACTAATGAATGCATCTACGTTTTCATAGATTTAAATTATATTAGGCCTAGGTGTTAGATAATTAAATTTTTACAAGAACTAACTTTATTCAGCCCTGATGCTCAGTTACGCCTTAGATATTTGATCGGTAGAGGAAGCTCATACAATACAATCGGCACTCTTAATTTGAACAGTAGATCGTCGTTTCTATACTGCCCCTGTCCCCTGACAATTTATCCAGACTGAAAGTGATATTTTTTCCTCGGTCAAAGGGCGAATAGTCCCTGGACAGTTTGACTTTTGAAGGAAACCTTGGCTGCCGTTTTTTTTTTTTTTTTTACAAATTTTTGTATTTGTGGGGGATATTACATCTTTTTGCTGTTTGTTTCCTATCACGGCGTGAATGATGGACTTTGAATGATTTAAATTGGTTGAGAGTCGTTTTTTTACTTTTTGGGCCCACGGTCCCCCCAAATTTGCTCCCTTGTGTTTTGAGCGCTAGATATTTATAATGGCTAAGAGCATGATTAATTTCAAGTTTGTACAAATTACAACGCCTGAGTTATTGCGCGTTTTGATTTCCATTTTGATTTTCCCCGGTCCCTATTGCCCGGTTTTGGGTTTGAAAGCTTAAGTGATTGCGCATGAGGGACATGTTTCAAAGTTCTAAGATGTACAGTTTTCTCTGTGTAGCGTCTTATTCATATAAGTACGGAATCACCTAGCTTTTGATAATTATGATTTTCTCCGGTACCCGTTACCCAATTTTGCTTTCCATATTCAAAAGTGATAAAGAATGAGAGATATCAAAGTCTATTCCACATTTGAAACATTTATAGTTGTAGCGTTTTCTTTAAGTGATTAATTTTTTTAAGTTCAGACATATTTTTTTACATTTATGGGCCCACGGTCCCCCCAAATTTAGTCCCTTGTGTTTTGGACGCCAGATATTTATAATGGTTAAGAGCATGTTTAAATTCAAATTAGTACAAATTACCACGCTCTAGTAATACCCTTATGAAAAAGAACTACCGAAAAACTACAAAAAAAACTACTAAAAATAACTGTAGTTATTTAGAGTAGTAATTTCGGACCGTTTCAGGAAAAAAAACTTCTTTGAAAAACTACTAAAATTAACTATACTTCCTATAACTTCTGGCAATAACTACGGGATATTACTACTGAACATAACTACTAGCTATAACTACTGGCAATAAACTATGGGAAATAACTACTAGATATAACTACAGAACCATTATTTAAAATTACTAGTATATTAGCAATACTACGGGCTTAAACTATGGGATGCAGAGTAAGAATAGAGGACCATGCACTGAGGCTAGGTATAGCTAATCTACAACTAAAGACAAGGGTGTGCGGCGAAATGTTCTACATTCAGACATGCGTGCATTGTAACACACCCAGAGGTTTGTGATTTCTCTACAGATCTAGAGTATCTAAATTCTACCTTAGTGTGGAAACTGCTTCTGGCTCGTGCGAATATACTACCTTAGTATGGAAACTGCTTCTGGCTCTGGCTCGTGCGAATATACTACCTTAGTGTTGGAACTGCTTCTGGCTCGAGCTCGTACGAATATACTACCTTAGTGTTGGAACTGCTTCTGGCTCGAGCTCGTACGAATATATTATACCTTAGTATGGAATCTGCTTCTTGCTTAGGTGCTTGCGAATATAATACCTTTGTATGTAATCTGCAACTTCGTCTGGTTCGGGTGCGGGCGCAGGTCTTATCTTGAGTTTGAAGACTGTGTGGTAGATATATGTGGGGTTGTATTATCGCATGCGTTTGTATTGCCCTTATTTTTACCGGCATAGATCTTACCATCTTGACAACGCATCTGCGACTAAGTAACGGACCGGTCTGGTCATTCAAAATTCAAACGGGTTTCCCCCACCCCATTCTTGTCTAGTCCATAGAAAAACATCCTCCCTCAACCGCCAGGTCAGACAAAGACAGGTGCCTCGTCTCTCTCTCTCTCTCTCTCACGCAGCAAATATCGACATTATTTCATCATACCTGTTCACGGCAAAATTAAAATTAGATTTCCATCGCAGTGATAAACAGTTTCAAGTTCTAAATACATATGTAATTTCACAATTTTTGCGTTTTGCAACAACAATTGCTTCCACGCCCCCAAAGCATTCGTCTGCATCTAGCCTCTCATCTTGCTGGCATCCTTCCCTAAGGGTGAGATGTACACATTCTTTTCTTTTCCAAAAACTTCGTTTATATACTACCAAATAAAATAATATTTAATTACGAATGCCGTAGCTATTTGTAAAACACACAAAGTTTATATTGCTGCTTACAATTAGTTCGAATTGTTAATAAATATTTTTACAACAAAAACTTTTAAGTTCTTTAAAAACTTAAATGTATTCGGAGTAGAAAAAAAAATATATAAATTAATTTTTAATAATCGCTAAATTCGTCAAAGTTATTCGAAAAAAGCAACGAATATAATGCAGATATTTTCAAAACGCAAATTTTCTAAGTTATTATAAAAAACTTTAAAATGTTCGAAGTTATTTTTAAAATATATCATTTCCTGCATTTGTTTGAGGAAAACTTTTAAAATATATCATTTCCTGCAGTTATTTAGAAAAACTACCGAATAATGATAATTATTTAGAAAACTACCAAATAATGGTAGTTATTTAGAAAAACTACCGAATAATGGTAGTTATTAAGAAAAACTACGAAAATGATGTAGTTATTTTAAAAAAACTACGCATTTTCGTAGTTCTTTTCATAAGGGTAACGTGTTTTTGATTATCATCCAATTTTTTTTTTCTCCGGTCCCTGTTACCCGATTTTGGTTTTGAATGCAAAAGGCACTGCGTCTGGTCCTGGACCACATATCAGCTCATATACCGAGTTTCAAGATTGTAAATCTTTCGGGGCGGCGTGTGCAGATAGCTCTCAGAGAGCACTCGTCGATTGCGTCGGGGCCTACAGGGATGGTCGCTTTGATTTACTGTCCCCCACTGAAAATCATTTACATAACTGAGTGGGTAGACTCTAAATAAAATGTATTTATTTATTTATTTTAACTACCCCCCCCCCCCCAACTCTGGTAGCTGTATACATGGCTGCGAGTTCGTCGTCGCGTAAGCAGTCACGTGCGCTTGGCTGCGGGCGACGACCGTCGCCCTAGATGATGTGTTTAGTATTTAATTGGTAAATAATTTTTTTTAAAGTTGCAATATTTTAATATTGTTTAAAGGCACACAAGTTGCCAACGTTGGGTAGGGTTGTACGATGCTAAGAAGTTTCGATGTTCTTGTGACAAAACTACATGATCCACTTTTTTTTCTTTTTCTCGATTTGGTTAGTCGGGAAACACTCCCGTAGGTGTAATTGTAATTGTAATTGTAATTGTAATTGTAATTGTAATTGTAATTGTAATTGTAATTGGCGGACTTTTTTAATTTCTGATTTGTAGTAAATAATTACATGATCCACATTTATTTCGAGAGGAAAGTTAACTAAATCCCCCTCCTGACCTCCCAAAAATCACGAAAATTAATGGCTGATGTTGATATTACGTTCGTCATGATCGCGTTTCTACTTTTCTTGATTTTCTCTTGTGTATTGACTCAAGGTATCTTATACATGATTAAAAAAGGGAAGACCAGACATACCAGACACAAAAGCATGGACGTCCGCCGAGCGGGTAGGACAAGATGTAGGCAGTTATAAACATAATGTTAAAACCCGTTCTTAGAAAGCTGAACTAAAACCATGAAACCGTAAATCATCCCCATGCATAGCTAACGGGGGGGGGGGGGAGTGGAGACCAACGAGCTTCAACACCCACCCCCACCCCTTCTGACAAAATTGTTTTGCTTGTGTGGCTTGTCAATCTATGAATTGCAAGCTGGTTTGCTCCACTAGGTAAAGCAAATTTATCATTGGTCGATACACTACACAACCTATGATTGACAATCATTAATTAATTTTAAAAAATGCAAAGAAACGTAAACCTTCTAAGGGGTTTTCAAGTTGCGTCGAGAACCGGCAACCCTGACTAAAGGGTTTTTTTCCCTAGGATTTGCTCAATGTTAATGCGATTTGCTGGGGATTAAGTCCTCTTAAAACCCCTTCACATCTGAATTTTACTTTTAAACGCTAGGAAAATAATAACCCAAAAAATTAATTATGTGCGTTTATTAAAGATTTTCAAGATTTTCATAGTTTTTTTTAGAATTTTAAAGAATTCTGGAAAAATTTTAATTGTGAAAAAATCCAAAATTGTGTATCAAAAATAAAATTGACATTAAATTTGACAATTTGAATCTATTTTAAATTTTTGTCCATACTAAACATGATTTATTTAATTTGTTCATTGACAAATAAAATATAAAGATTCATGAAATTTACGGGACAAACAATTTAAAAAATAAAAAACAAAACAACAACAAAAAACTTAAATGCAAATATTCCCGGGTACTCAACACATGACTCGCTCACTCGTCTAACAACGACTTTGGCGTTTTCCTAGTATAGAGCCATAAAGCATGCAACCTTCTATTTGTTTTTGTTTGTTTTAGGCAGAAAGACATGGACAATATTTGAAGCCAAGAACTAACATCACGCTTAAAACTTGAAAACTGAACAAGATTAAGCGAATAAAAGGAATGCATAAATTTTGAATTGAAAAATGAAAATATTACATTCATTGATTAATAACAATTAAGAAGGAGGTTTAAAATTTAAATACAAATACAAGAAATGAGTTATAATAATACAATTAAAAAATTACATGTTTAGAGGATAAAGTATCATAAATTATCATGATGGCTTGTATACGTGGTTGAGCAAGTGTCGCATATACCGAAAACAGGTTCATGTGCAGGCGACAACGAACACGTTCACTTGTAAAATCTTCTATAATTAACGTAATATTACTATCTATTTAGGAAATGGTTTCTTTTTTGCTTCTGAATACATATTTTATAGAAGCATGATGTTACGGAATCGATTTTAGGTAGTTTAGTTGAGTGAAATGAACAGCGATAAACCTGGCATCTGGTAAAATATATAATAGATAAACAAAACATGTCTTTTCCGTATAAAACGTTACCCCCATCTCCCCCGACCCCCTCATCTTCCGACCATTCAATCTTCATCCTTCAATGCAAGAAGTTTAAATAACGCCAACCGTAGACCACTCATCCGAGCGTGGCTTGAGGCTCAAAATGCATCAATTATTTGTGCATGTGAAACTTGGCTTACTGCATCAGTGAGTGACTGGGAACTTTTTGGCGACACTTATACAGTGTTTAGAAATGACAGAAAGTCTCTAGGAGGTGGAGTGCTTATTGCCACGAGGCCGGAACTTGCTGCAGTGAGGCGTGTGGATCTCGAGACGGACGCGGAAATAGTTTGGGTTGAGATGGGGTTTGGTAGGGAAAAAATACTTTGTGGTTCCGCATATAGAGCGAAAACTAACCCAGAACATGATAATAAAATGCTAGCTTCTCTAAAACTAGTCCAAAAAGAAATGAAGAAATTTAGGTCTGTTTTGCTTTTGGGGGATTTCAATTTGGATATAACATGGAACATAAATGCAATAAATCGTGCCAATAGCAAAATAGCAGAAGAGTATCTGACGGCATTTGATGACCTCTTTTTAAATCAGCTAGTGCAGGAGCCAACCAGGATCACCGCCACAAAACAGTCTCTTCTAGACCTAGTGTTATGCAACGAGACACACATTGTCAACAGTGTGCAGGTGATTCCAGGAGTGAGTGATCATGAGGCTATTCTCACCTCACTTAAAATGGAAAAACCTAAGATAAAAACTATCTCTAAGAAAGCATACAACTACACTAGGGCTAATTGGGATCAACTACGAGGACTATTGTTTAACAACCTACCAGTGTTAGCGGTTAACAATGACATCGAACTGTTTTGGCATCAATGGAAGACAACCTTCTGGCTAAATGTCGACAGAGCTATTCCCAAAGTCACTATCAGTGGTAAGCAGCGACCAGCCTGGATCACAAATTCGATTGTTAACCTCATCAAGAAACGTGACAAACTATACAAGCGTTGGAAAGAGAGCCCAAGTGATAGCAATTTAGAGAAATTTTGCAAAGCTATTCAGAATGTAAAGCGTCTTACACGTCAATCTCATCGCAGTTACATGTGGAAACTAGGCACATCAAATAATCCCAAGAATGTCTGGAAATTTATTCGTGGGAAAAGTGGAAGTACGGTTCCGGAATTTTTCAGGGCAGGAGACAAATTGCTTCGTGACCCTAAAGACATAGCAGAAGCTTTTAGTGCAAAATTTAAATCTAATTTTACGCCTCCACCCACATCTGGATCGTTCGGCATCAACGCCCCATCACCTCCCCTGACCCTCGGAGATATTATGGTCACTGAGGACATTGTTCTACTTAAGATTAAGAAACTTCGTGCAGGAGCTGCGTCTGGGCCGGATGGCATACCCACAAGAATTTTTAAAGGAGTGTGCAGTTGCTGTTGCACCGTCGTTAGCTTGTCTCTACAACCTGTCACTTTCCACAGGGCAAATCCCGGCTGACTGGAAGCGTGCTAACGTTGTTCCTATATACAAGGCCGGGACGAAGGAGGACGTAAACAACTATAGACCTATTGCTTTAACATCGGTTTCTGTGTAAAATGCTAGAACAGGTTACTTCGTTTTACATCCTTAAGCACTTCTATGAACACGGACTAATCAACAACCAACAGCATGGATTTCTTCCCAGAAGGTCTTGCGTAACCATGCTAACAGAATTGATTGAGGACTGGCAGCACATGATGGACAAAATTTCGACTAAACAAATAGATGTAATATCATTAGACTGGAGCAAGGCGTTTGATTCTGTCCCACATGCAAGATTACTTAAGAAGCTTGAACACTACGGCATTGTTGGAAACCTTCTACAGTGGTGCGATTCCTTCCTAACTGGAAGGACGCAGAGTGTACTTCATAGTGGGGCAACATCGAGGCCAGTGGCAGTGACATCTGGGTTCCACAGGGATCAGTTGTCGGTCCCTTATTCTTTGTAATATTTATGCTTGACCTTCCAGCATGCGTACAGTCTAGTTGCTACCAATATGCAGATGACTTTACACTGTACAGATCCATTATGACTGCTGAAGATATTGAAATATTACAACAGGACCTGGATAATATATCACTTTGGTGCCGCCAGAACAGCATGAATTTGAACGTAAAGAAAAGCGTTTGCTTTAGAATGTCTAAATCCGCTTTAACTGCGAACTCTAGGTACCATGTACAGGGGAATCCAATTGACAACACAGACAGACTGAAGCTTCTGGGAACTAAACATCACTGCTGATCTCAAATGGAACTTCCATGTGCAAACCATAAGATCAAAAACGTCTAAATTACTAGGTTTTCTGTACAGTAACCTTAAAGAATGCAAGCCAAAAGTTCTAAGGACATTATACCTGACTGTAGTTCGTCCTACACTACTATATGCAATTCCAGCATGGCATCCGTCGACGGAAATAAATATGTGCACTCTGGAACGTATTCAAAACCGGGCTACAAAATTGATACTGGGTTTTGATAAGTCTCTCAATGCTGAAGAACGTCGCGGAAAATGTGATTTTCCTCTTATCAGTAATGTTATTAAACAGATGGATATTCTACTACTGGCAAAGGGATTATGCAAACAAGCTGATGTTGACCCTTTGAAGCGCCTTCAGCTGGACAACCGTATGTTTTCTTGGGTAGGGGTGCCAAGAGTGGAGTGCTGCTGCGCCCTCCTTTTGCGCGAACACTGGCTTATCAAAGGTCATTCTACCAGAGAGCTGCCAGTGTTTGGAACTCCCTGCCTTTGGACATTCGTGAGTCACGGATCTCTGATAAGGCGTTTAAAAGGGCCATTCAAGATCACTTAAGATGACAAATGGTTGCCTGATTGACCTATAGTTGACGACCACCGCTAAGACAAATGGATCTTTGATACCGGCATTAAACATTAGTTCATTTCATTTTTAACTATCATATTAATAAACTGTATCATCCATTTCACCATTATCATTATCGTCCTTTTATAAGAGAATTTATGTTATTTTATTATTTTATTAATGTGTAGAATGGAACAGGATCACTGCGGTGAATGGGCCACAATAGGCCTGCTTTTCTGTTTCATTCTGTAATTTTTGTATAATGTGTACAAATTACAGAGACAAATAATAAATAAATAAATAAATAAAATAGTCGAGGGACTTGATATCGACAAAGATTGATGCATTAGATAATGCAATTTCCAAGAATAAGTAAATTAAAATTTTAAAGAACTCGATAACTCTGTTCATTCTGTTTGCAATATACTAGTGATGTAATGGTATTACAATTGGTTGAACGCAATCTGTCTTCAACCGAAGAAAGCTTGTGGAAATAAGTGTGTACGCCATTTTTTTTGCAACGGCCAACTGGTTGGCATGAACAATCTCTTACAAACTAAAAGCGTTCAGAAAAATGGTAAGCTGTAATTGGATGAGCGTAGCGAGCGTAGCGAGCGAAGCGAAGATTCCATTTCACTACACTGGAGAAAAAAATCCGGAATGTTTTTTTTTTTTTCTGTATTTTTGTCCTGTCTTTTAACAACGATTCCTGGCTAAACCGATACTCCGATTGCGATGACAATTTTATGGAGGCCTTCGAAATGTCTGAAGTAAGAACTGGCCACATTTTTGAGCGCATCAAAAAATTATTTCTCATAAAAATATCATCGCAATTTTACGAATTTTTTATTTCTTTCTTCGGCTTATAACACTACATGCTTTTATCCGTTATAATGATTTTTTCACAGAATCTTAATTTTATGAATTAATATATTCGTGTAAAATTTTGTGCGCAATCGAATAATTATTTCTTATGGAAAATTTCAATATTACGATTTGTCCTGTTTTTTAAATTACGATTAAGTCAAAATTTAAAAATTAAAGTTAATTTTTTATTTAGTTTAATTTTAACTAAAAAAATCAACTTAGTAATGATTTTTTTCACAGAACAACAGAAAATCCGCATAACACATGGCAGCTCAATGCACCAATTACGCTCATCCAACAACGCGGCGGGACTTAAGCGTTTTCCTAGTTATAAATTCACAACGAACCTTTTATTACATTCCCGTTATCCTTTTAGAGTGACGGAACGTATCGCTTGGATAAAAAAAAAAAATTCACATACGTGGCCGAGGGTTAAAGTGGGTCGAACACTTATCCACGACAACGATGTCGAATCTGCACCAATGGAAAGGCCGTGTTGTAAAGTAATTGGAGTGAAAACGTATGATTATGTATTCCACAATGTTGTTTGATAAATAACCGTATCTGAATGAATTCTTATTTCTCGAAATGCTTAAACTTCAAATGAAAATATATTATTACCATTTTCTGTATTATTCTTAGATTCATTCCTATATCATGACAAAATAACGATTACACACCGGTAAAACTACGAAAACTTCAAACACCACAATAAAACAATCTTGGAGACCCCCCGCCCCCCCCTCTCGGCAACACACACACACAACACACATAAATCACGCATACCCATACAAATGACGTAAGTTTCTTCAAAAAGTCACCACAAGAATGCTCTTAGCTAAGGGAGAAACAGGAGAAACTTAGACTGAACTAACACGAGCATCGTCACATATCGTCCAAGAAGTATACAAAACAGAATAATACGTATCCTTTCTATTGTTAGAAGCTGGCTGTTGCTGAAGGTGCCGGGTAATGAAAAAGTCTGACTTGGGGGACTCTAGCGCCACCCGCCTGACCCCAAGGTCACCAAAATATTGTCTCGTTCTTCTTGAAGGATAATGAAACAAATAATCACATCTTATGTCAATTCTAGCTTTTGTTCGGTTTTTATCGTCAACCAGCGCATGCAGACTGATAGACGACGGACGAATGGACACATAAGTGAAGCTTACAGAGCGCTTGCTCCAGTAAATATAGACTTTAAACAAGAACGACCTTTTCTTCTATCCATTAGCCTCCGCCCCAAAAATCTTTGATTTGAGGTGAAAAAAGGTTTGAAAAAACGCTCAAAATCACTTTAATGGTGGTTATTTACTTTTTGAATTTCAATTGGCCGATGGTTCTGACAAACTAGTGGATATATACAATATTTAAAATTTGCCATGTGAAACAAGAGAAAAAAAAAGAAAGACAGGTTGAAAAGGGGGGGTTGTCTGGATGGAATCGTAATGATGGTTTTATATAAGGCCTTTTATACATGCATAATCAACAGTACTAGAAACTTACAATGATTACCACGATGCTTACAAAAATTGGGGGAAGTCTTTGGGCACTAGATATTTTTGCATTGGTAATAACCATTTGATTGTAATACCATAGCAATTTATATTGCTTAATAAAATTTATTCTCATTTTTACAAATATTTTGTAATGACACTTAAAAAGATTCCACAACAAAAAAATTGGGAAAATCAATGCCAACCGTACACAAATCATAGTTTGATATCTAAACAGGGCAATATAATGTACCCTTTTAATACATTTTCGCACTCTTATAAAATTATTTCGCACGCATTATGCTGCATCCGT
Source organism: Sweltsa coloradensis (assembly GCA_024449915.1). Classification (NCBI taxonomy): domain Eukaryota; kingdom Metazoa; phylum Arthropoda; class Insecta; order Plecoptera; family Chloroperlidae; genus Sweltsa; species Sweltsa coloradensis. The sequence goes on along the minus strand of JAMZAV010013773.1, from coordinate 4,506 downwards.
GCAAAGCTTGCAAAATGAATTCGCACGAGCTTTTTACATTTCAAACAATAGTTGAAACGAAATGTTGCCAGTCTTTGCAGGATGCAGTCACGGGCAAAGTGAATTTATGTACTAAGAGTGCAAAATGTAGAATAAACATAAGGCTATGCCACTTCTTTTCAGATCCAATACTTTTTATTGTGTAAGGTTTGCTGAATTTCTACAAATTTTTTTGTGATTTTTTAAGGTGTTTATTATTTATCAACAAAAGGGTATCTCAAGGCCGTGGTGCTATAAGATAACTCAAGTCTCACTTTACATAGGAAAAACTAGATGCAAATCAAAATATATAAAAGTTCAGAATTATTAGAAGCGTAGTATCGCAACTGCTTGCATATAATTATTATATGTTTGACGTGTGAGTGTGAGTGCGAGTTCGTTGTCTATAGTATTAAACTCAATCTTTATTGCCAGCTGCCATAAGTATGGATGACCACGGGGATCCAGCGTACTAATTCAAAACAAAAGTACATGTTTACAACTAGGAAGCTTCGCAAATGCTTTTTTCCGGCGCGTTGCTTGTATTAGCTAATTTTTTTAAACGAAAAAAAATCGTAAAACTAAAACTGCGATTGTCCATAAGAAATAATTTTTTTCGATTACGCTCAATTTCACACGAGTATATTAATTTATAAAATAAAGGTTCCGTTAAACAAATCATTACAATCGGATAAAGCATGTAGTGTTATAAGTCGAAAAATTTCTAAAAATCGAAAAAATTGTAAAATTGCGATTTTGAGAAAAAATTGGATTGCACTCAAACTGGTAGTTCTTAGTTCAGAGATTTTCGAAGGCCCCCGAAAATTTCATTGCAATTGGCGTATCGGTTTAGGCCGGATCGAGTTTAACAACAGACAACAATACAAAAAAAGGAAGAAAAAGAAGAAAAAAGAAAAAAAAAACACTCCGGAGTTTTTTCTCCAGTGGTAGTGAAAAGGCATCTTCGCTACTCCTCCAAAAATTAAATAACCTGAGAAAATATATAACAGCAACAGTATGAAATTATGATGACATTGTTGTAAAGATGATGGTGGCAAATGATGATGGAATGCTTTAAAACAGTGGAAACAATGTTGTCAATTAATGAGATAAGACTATATACATGGGTTATGCAAGTGTCAAGCATTTATTTGTTACAAAGTAGGCCTATCTTAAACATATTGTAAATTGAAGCTTTAAAAATGTTTATTATTATTATTATTATTATTATTATTATTATTATTATTATTTATTTTCATATTTATAAGTACGTATTTCAACGATTCAAATTCACGGTTCAAATTTCGGTTCAATCGGGGATTTTTCTTCTACTATGGTACATGAACAGGTAAGCTTTGGAGCAACGAGTCAATAATGTACCCCAGAGGATTATTTAAATCATTCTTGTGAAATGTATATTGTAGAAATCAGACAATAACCAAATTGGCGTTTGATCTGTAGAGTTTATGCAATTTTTAACCAATTATACCACTTCAGGGGTTTCTCCATGACTACTATTTCCCCAATCGTTAGATTTGTTTAACACTTTCGGCTTTTCTGATTCCTAAACGGGTGCATAGTTACTATCAACACACGGGAAAGATTAATTTTGTAATCCCGCGGAAGAAGTCAGCCAGGGCCGTATGTTGGCTGACAACGCGCTGCCCGTGCGGCGCACGAACCAATGAGAGCTCTTCGCATTGCCTCTCTACAGCGCGGAAATCCAAGTGTGATTATTATCGGATTTTTTTTAAATTTGGTATTGTAAGGATGGATTTTTAACGTATTCAGCTTTGTGCAAAGTTAACTTTAACGATATCTATGTTAAAAACAATTGTTTGTCATCTTTAAAACCTTATTTAAAACCAAATTTTTTTTTTTTGTTTTTTTTTATTCCCAATTTCTAACGAGACGTATTTTACTTGATGGGGGAAATGAATCTAAGCTTTGTGATTTAATGCGATTCACAGATAAGAATAAGAATGTGCCTTGAAAAGCACGTATTTTATTCTGGATACAGTATTGACAGTGCGTTTACCAAATTATTCATCACTAGGAAAACGCTAAAGTCCCGCCGCGTTGATGGATGAGCGTTTTTTTGTAAGTTTTTTTTTGCGTTTTGTGCGTTTGTTTGCACTTTTCCTTTGGGCAAGATGCTTTTGAATGCTTGTGGAGGTGATTGTTGTTAAGTTTTCTATTTGTTATTTGTTAATTGGTTTATAAACTTCAAAAAACTCATATTTAAAACCTTTATTTTCTGTAGATTCTGACTAATTTTTTCAACTTTTTCTTTCAAAAGGTACTACATCCCATAACCTTAATGTCCATGTGAAATCTGAACGTTGTAGCCCTAGCCCCGTTTGGTCAGAATCGCCCAAATATGAACGAAAATAATCGCACTACCAAAATTAGCAAACTATATTAAAACCTTTAATTTCTATTGATTCCTAGCTAACTGTTTTCACTTTTTCTTTTCAAAAGGTACTACATCACCCTAATCTTAATGTCCATGGTGAAATATGAACCGTTCTAGCCCCACCCGTTTGTCAGAATCGGCCTCAAATGTCACGAAAATAATCGCACCTAAAAATCGAAAAAAAATTCGTAAAAGTACTATAGTCCATGAGAAATATTTTTCGTTGTACCCAAACAACAAACACCTCTAATTTCAGAGAAAACGAAGGTCCGGTCAAATTTTTCATCAAGATCGCATAATGCCGTTTGTGCCCGGAATCGGAGCGAACAAACAGACGGAACAACAAAACAAAAAAAAAAAACAAAAAAAACACCCTAGCTAAATTTTTTGGGGGGTCGTAAATTGAAGTCTTCGCTTTCCGCTCGCTCGCTCGCTACGCTCATCCCCATATAGACTGAAAGTAAAAACACGTAAGTTTTTTGGATGAACGTAGCGAGCGAAGCGAAGATTCCATTTCACTACACTGGAAAAAAATCCAGGATGTTTTTTTTTCTTCTTTTTGTATTTTTTGTGTGTCTGTTAACTACATTCCGGCTAAACCTAATACACCGATTGCGATGAAATTTTTTCTGGAGACTTCGAAATCTCCGAACTTATAATTTGCACCGTACGAAAAATTTGATCAAAAAATTTATTTCTACTGAAAATCGCAATTTTAAGATTTTTTTTTCGGTTTTTCTTTTTGTTTTTTGTTTGTATTTTTGTGTGTTTGTTTCGATTCCGGCTAAACTGAACTTCCAATTGCAATGACATTTTCTGGAGACCTTTGAAACTCTTTGATTAAGAACTGCCACCTTTTTTAGCGCAATCGAATAATTAATTTCTCGTGAAAATCGCAATTTTACGATTTTTGAGTCTTTTTTTTTCTTGTTTTTTTTGTTTGTATTTTTGTGGTGTTTGTTAACACGATTCCGGCTGAACGCGGTACTTCCATTGCTATGAAATTTTCTGGAGACCTTCGAATTTTAACTTAGACCTCCCACGTTTTTTGGATACAATCGAAGAAATATTTCTCATGATATCGTACTTTCAACGATCTTTTTACGATTTATAGTGCGATATTTTCGTGACATTTGGGCCGATTCTGACTAAACGGGTGGGCTACAACATTCTTATTTTCAACATGGACATTAAGGTAATGGTTATGTAATTGCGTTTTTAAAAGTAAAAGTTGAAAAAGTTAGCCCAGAATCCATAGACAAATAGGTTTTAAATATGAGTTTCTTTTAGGTTTATAATAACAATTAACAAGTATCAATAAAAACTTGACAACAATCACCTACAATGCATTCAAAAGCACTTTGCAAAGGAAAAGTGGACCTAACAAAAACTAAAAACTTACAAAAAACGCTTATCCTTCAGCGCAGGCTGGACTAAATGCGTTTTCCTAGTAACAAATGTTTAATCGTTGATGAATCAACGGATTATTTGTGTGTTCGTGTTTGCGGAGTGAGCGTATGGTACATAAAAGATGGAGAGAAAACAAATATAATGCAAATGGGTGTGAGAGTAAAAAACTTATTTTAAAATGTTCTTTGCTCAGATATATTTGAGAATATACGTACAATGGATTCATATGGAGTGTAATTAAAAACCATGTTAATTTTTTCAGAACTATATATTGCAATAATTATTTAATTTGCAATTTCAATTGATGAGCGTAGCGAAGCGAAGCGAGATTCCATTTTCACTATACTGGAGAAACAATCCAGAATGTTTTTTTAACCTTTTTTTTTGGCTGTTTGTTAACACGATTCCGGCTAAACCGATACTCCAATTACGATGAAATTTTCTGAAGGCCTTCGAAATCTTTGAACTTAGAACTGCCACGTTTTTGATCGCAATCTAAAAATTATTTCTATGAAAATCGCAATTTTACTATATTTTTTGATAAAAAAAAAATCTTCAAACAATTCGTCGACTTATAACACCTACGTGCTTTATTCGATTGTAATTTTTTTTTACAGAACCTAAATTTTATGAATAAATATATCGTGTTCAAACAATTCGTC
>JAMZAV010013771.1:0-15628 GCA_024449915.1 Sweltsa coloradensis | reverse complement strand
ACTTGAAGACTTTTTTTTTTTTTTTTACAAATTTTGTTTTGGTTGGATATTACATCTTTTGTGTTCGTTCGCTATCAAGGTGTGAATGATTAAATTTGTTGAGTTCAAAGTTGTTTTTTTACATTTTGGGCCACGGTCCCCCAAAGATACCCCTTAATAAATAAATAAATACATTTTTATTTACAGACTACCCACTCAGTTATATAACTGATTTTCAGTGGGGGACTTTAAATCAAAGCGACCAAGCCAACCCTGCAGGCCCCGACGCAATCGACGAGTGAGCGATAACCAACCAAAGATCGATATTTTTAATAGGAAATATATCAATCAGTGGTATGGACAGTGCGAACACCCGCGGATCCACGCCAGAATCGACAAGGCCGATTCAGAACAACTCTGAAATTTATTATGTGCTTCGTTGCTAGGACGGCTCCAAAGTCACCGTTTACAAACTCCTAAGACAAGAACTGATAGACTTAAGTCCAAATGAGAAGTTAACAAACTTCTGACTTTAGCGGGAATCGAACCCTGGCCCTTCTGCATTGGAAGCAGATACGCTAACAACAAGACCAACGCACTAGCATAAGCACTAGATATTTATAATGGTTAAGAGCATGTTAATTTCAAGCTTGTATACAAATTACTACGCCTGAGTAATAACGCGTTTTGATTTTGCTAGGACGGCTCCAAAGTCACCGTTTACAAACTCCTAAGACAAGAACTGATAGACTTAAGTCCAAATCAGAAGTTAAAAAACTTCTGACTTTAGCGGGAATCGAACCCTGGCCCTTCTGCATTGGAAGCAGATACGCTAACAACAAGACCAACGCACTAGCATAAGCACTTGATATTTATAATGGTTAAGAGCATGTTTAATTTCAAGCTTGTACAAATTACTACGCCTGAGTAATTACGTGTTTTGATTTTGATTTTGATTTTGATTTTCCCCGGTCCCAATTGCCCGGTTTTTGTTATATGAGGTACATCTGAGTGTGGCCCAAGTTTCAAAGTTCTAAGATGAACCGTTTTCTCGGTATAGCGTATTATTCATAAGAGTACGGAATTACCTACTTTTGATAATTTTGGTTTTTTTCCGGTAACCGTTAACCAATTTTGCTTTCCATATTCAAAAGTGATAAAGAATGAGAGATATCAAAATGTATTCCACGTTTGAAACATCTCAGTTGTAGCGTTTTCTTTGAATGATTCATTTCTTAAAGTTCAGATATGTTTTTTGTCATTTTTGGGCCCATGGTCATCCCAAAATTTAGCCCCTTGTGTTTTGGACGCAAGATATTTATAATGGTTAATAGCATGTTAAATTTCAAGTTTGTACAAATTACCACGCCTTGGTAATTACGCGTTTTGATTATCATCCAAATTTTGATTTTCTCCGGTCCCTGTTACCCGATTTTGGTTTTGAAAGCAAAAGGCACTGCGTCTGAAATAACCTAAGTGTGGTCCGAGTTTCATAGTTCTAAGATTTGCCGTTTTCTCTGTTGGCTAAAGAACTCTCCGCGGAGAACTGCCACCCACCCACCCACCCACCCACCCAACCACCAGCCACCCACCCAACCACCAGCCACCAGCCACCAGCCAGCCTTAAGGAATTTGACGATGTTGAGAGCCTTTTTTAACACAGAACGAGTTGTCGGATCGGGTTGATTTTTTTTTTGGTATGTCATGGACCACATACCAGGTCATATACCGAGTTTCAAGATTGTAACTCTTTCGGGGCGGCGTGTGCAGATAGCTGAAAACCCCCAACTCTTGTAGGTGTATATAGGGCCGGAGTTCGGTGTCGCCTAAGCATCGCATCCATTGTCTGCCGGGCGACGACCGTCGCCCTAGATAACAACAATACTAATGAATGACTAATAAACAAAGTGCCAACATCCACTTTGTCGCAATTAAAATGGCTATCGTGGAGTTCTCGCCTTTCAACAAGACCACCCGCTGTCATTCGCTAAATGGAAGCTCCAATCAAGGAGGATCCGCCTACACAATATTTAGCAAGTTGTTTGATTTAGCGAAGTTTGGGATCACGCTGGGCTGGCGATGCTAGGGGGGGGGGGGTTACTTCCACCCTTCTAACCCGCCTGCCGACTACATTCGGCCTCTTTGACACACTTCGACGTCACATTCCTGAAAAGACGCTCCCTCCAATCAATTACTGTACAGTCTTGTCCACAATGCAGGCCGCCGTCAGGTCTTGACGGGTACACTCTATGTAAGAAGCATATACCTGCTATGAAGACCACACGAGGAGCATGCATCCGCCCACGAAACACGAAGAGTCGAAATACCTAATATCATAAACGTTTTTGTTTAAGTAGCTTTAATTGTTAACAATTTACCAATTATATTTAAAACATTAAATAGCATTACAATTAAATTTTTTGTTCGTGTCCCGTATTCTATGAACCTTTACTAAGAGATTTTAAAAAAAAATGTTTCTTACGATGTTTTACATGTGAGTTATATAGTCACTAAGAGGAGCACAAAAAAGAACCAGGACTTGTAAAACCGTTCTTCAATATCACGAAAATGTTTACCGAGGGGTGGGGTGGGGGGAGTGGGGTAAATTAAGTATGTTTACAATTTACAAGAATAACCCGCAAATAAACGTGTCCCTAAATTACCGACATTTAATTAAGCTTCTTTAATTAGGACTATACATTATTATAGACATTAATTGTTCACAGTTTCGGGGAGTCTAACAATATGGGAAATAGAAAACGTTATGGTGGATATATGAACGTAACTTGTGTCACCTACTACGAAACCACCGTGGCGTAAAATATGTTGGTTTAGAAAATATTTGGTAAATGCAGAAATATGCGAGCGACAGTATACAACGGGCTAAATGTAATAGGCGAAACTAAGGTCAGTTGTGTGCGAAACTTGTATTTCAAATTTAAATAAAGAGTGCGCTGTGCGAATCTACCGTCGTGTATGATCAAACCTGCCGGCAGATTAAACATGAATTTGGTCAAACCCTTAAAGCCATGCGCGCTTATGAGACTTTAGTTCGGTAGGAATACCGTTCTACCCATCGGCAAATAGCTATTCGTTCGGACAGGAAGAGTCCCACGTATATTATACAACTATATAGTTGTCAATAAAGCTTACGTGAACAGCCTACATTCGTAGATTATCATTATTTTTATTACTTTTTATTGCAACAAAGTCCAAAATCATAAAATTCAATTTATTTAGTTTTTATTAATAACTTGCAAAATAAATTTTGTAAGGTGTGACTGAGAAAACCTTCATTCCCGCTTTCATGGCAATTGTTCACAATTACAATTTACAAACAACTGAGATGTCAGTATAACCAGAGCGAACAGGAACGTGTCTAGATCGCATGTCTTATCTCCTCTTGAATTTATCTTCTGGACGACGGTGAGAACAGAACCAACATATTAATATGTTGATTGTCCCGCATGTAATTCGAAAAGCACGAAAGTACAGCACTCAAGATAGATACCTCAAGATTTACAAGTACAAATAATTGCTTTGCTATTACTAACATGTTTTACATAATTGAGTCAGGGAAGCTTCTCTACACCCCCGTGTTAGCTTATTAGGGTAGTTGAAGAAATGCAAAAGCATACATCCTGGGTTGTTTAAATCAAGAAAGAACGTTTATTTTAGAATAAGCCCACGGACACGCTTCAGTAGAGTTTGACAGTGGGAATTCGAAGCCGACACGAATCAGAGTCCCGACCACATTATAATATCATCACGAATTCTTTACACTTGCGTTTCTTCTTCATAATTCCTAACTGGTTAGAACAACCCTTGTTCGATGTATGACTGGACTTGCTAGAAAAGCCCGTACTCAGTCTAGGGTTAAACAGCCTTCGGCTCAGCAATGGCACCATTCAGCCTGACGCTAATCAAGCCTGCATAAATTATTCCTCCGGATTGCGACAGAGGTTTTTAGCGCTTTTAGCGCTATTATGTGAGCAGTACGCTATTTAGTCTGAACACCTTCCAGCATCTGTTGACAAACAAGAGGCTGGCTGGTTGACCTGGCGTTATTAGATAAACCTACTATTGCACGTCACATGTGCTGTATAATGAACGTTTTGATTGTTTACTTCTCTATTTTATATCAAAATGGATGCAGTTGTAAAAGAAAAGTCATTGCCATTGTCTTCTTAAGCTAAGCACAAAACTACTGGCCAAGTTTTGCATGATGTATGTTTCAACAATACTGAAAATGAAATCACTAGAATGCATCCTAGTCTCATATTGTTTGTTGGTCAATGGAGAATCCATTAGTAAATGATTGTATTATGCATTAACAAAGAAGACTAAAATCGTTTTCCTTCGAATATATTAGACGAGGGAGCGAAGCGATTGAGTCACCAATCAACATAGATTAGACTTGTCTGTTTTTAATATGTCTCTGAGTTAAATCAAGAACGGCCGAACCGCTGACCAGATAGCGCTGGAATTTTAAACAGACATCCGGGACCTGTCCTCAGTGTGCAGTTAACATTTCAGCAAAATCCGTTACGATTCAAACATATAAGAAATACAAAATTGAAAATATGCGGAAATGTGTAGCATTTAATTTAACAATGGCTTTTGATCATGAACAAATCATGTTTTGAATGTCATGCATGCAGTGGCCAAGGTATCACAAATATCCGCGCTCAAGGTTCCCCAAAATTCCGCTGGAAGATTGAGTAAACCTTGCAATTTTTACTTGCATTGTATAGTATTGAATGCATTGTATTAAACATGTTTATAATTCTAAAAACAATTCGGAAATTAAAAAAATCTATCTCGACCGGAGTTTGAACCCAGATCTCCTACATTCCGCGTATAAAGGCGCCTTAGTCAACGAGACTAGTGAAACACCAAAGACGTTGTAAGACGAGTGAGCGAGCTGTGTGTTGAGTACCCGGTAACATTTGCATTTGAGTTCCTGTTCATTGATAGTATAAAGTAGGCCTTAGATGATAGAGTTTTGAGTTTAGTTGGTATAAGGGCGCATCAACTTTAGACCTTAATGCGTTACTCTAACCTTAAAAGTCTGGAGAGGAAATTCAGTCCTAGGTAGGGGGAGAAAAGGGAATGTTCCCGTGTACTCAACACATGGCTCTCTCACTCGTCTAACAACGATTTTGGCGTTTTCCTAGACATGGTTGAAATCGAGAGATCGGTTATTATTATGTAGAAGTATTTTATCTGAACTTATTTCCTGAATAGTCTTGTGATCGACTTGGAACATGATTTTAAAATTCCATTTATGTGTAATTCGTACACTTAAACAAATATCATGAAAGACGATCAATTTTTATCACAGAAGGGCCTGAAGCAACTTGTTTTAATTGACTACAAGAATGCTTATATTAACTATGGTTTGTATAATCTGTGTTTTGCAGTTGTTGACAATTTGTTAGTTGCAGATGGAACGGAAAAATATTAAAATTATTTCAAACGCCAACATTTTGTAATCAATACATGTCTTACATTTCCGGTGGCAAGTTTAAATTGAAATCTAGATTTCGAGAGCCGTTAGTGGTTAGTAGTTATGGGAAGTGGTTAGTTGGTAGCGGATATCAGACCGTAAGACACGTCCCTTCTTGTGGTCAGTGAGATAAGAGGGGTTGTAGTGGTGGGTGTGAGGAGGGAGGACAAGGCAAGACGGTCGAGTCTGTTTTGTTGCACGAGAGTCGCCAGGCGCCAGGAGAACATTGAATACCGAGCAACTTGATTCGAAGGTGGTGAAGAATAAGTGCGACCTATATAAGCTGTAGTTCCGCGTGTTATGTGAAAACATAAGTGTAGAAAAAAACATGTGGAAAGCGTTTTTCTCTTTGTGAAAAATAACCAAAATAAATTATTATGTAATCATATATCAGTTCCCAGTTTCAAAAATTGCAGTTCAGGTTCAGTGTACGATTCGTTTTGTTCTTCGTTACTGCGACGATACACAACGATAAAGGCACACTTCGATTGTTTTTAAATCTCGCCCGATTCAAGATTTGGAGCATTACAGCATTTGAAGCAAGAATAAACCCATTGCGGCCCAAACAAGTAACATCGCCGGTGGTTAAAAGCTAAAAGATGGAATAATGAAACCTAACTTGGGATCCACATTGGACGGTTCTAAAAGGGTTGTTCAACAGACCTGTCAGTAGGCGACATGAGACAAACGGTCTTGACATTAGTTGAGCAAGTATTCTGGTTTTTCTTGGACTCGACTCACATTCATTCTGAATACCGTTACTCTTCTGCTTGTCAAAGATAATCAATGGGGCAAGTACCGCCTCGTACTGACAGTTTCAAAGTTTATTAGTGGAAGTTTGTAATACCACCTAGCTCGTGGTGACATGAGGTCAATCGCGAAGTCAAGTTGTGTCCCGCGAGCCTCACGCACGCGCAGTCTAGACTGGTAAAGTAAGGAGTGTCCTGGGAATCCCGGCCTGCCTAAACGACGGATCACCATAGACCCGTGACACGTACTACCTCACTAACGCCTCCCGCGGGCACCCTGGCACACCACTCATGTTTGGATATCTAAAGGGTCCTCATTCAAATATCTCTTCCCTTACTTTGCTTGCAAACAAATTTTTTATACACATTTTTACAAGGATTTGATGTGATGACTTGTGATTGAAATAAAATAAAATAATCGAGTAGCAGTAAATCCTTTACTTGTAATAAAATGCTTTTCTGCTTTTTGAGCAAGGAATCAACAAAATGTGCAAGCGAGTTAAAAATAGTGTCCTAGTAGCAAACAAGTTAACATTATAATTTTGTTTTTCTCGTGTATACATTTTATAAAATCAAAGTTAATAGGTTAATGCATACATAATACATAGGCACACTCTTCATACAGTAGCCAACAAATTATAACAATCAAAATTCTAAAACTTAAATAAATTCAACTTAATTATATTGTGTGCTAACTTATAAGCACGTTATTTATTGCACAGAAAGAGTATTAATACAACCGAAAGGAAGTTTTGTTGTTAATTTAAAAAAATTACAACATGAACTGGTTGCGACTTATACGACCGTTCCATGGAATCTTGCACACTAAAGTTACACTTCCTATAATGTTGGTTCTGTGGATAGAAGGTATTAGACGATCGTCGGAAATAAGTGCTCATTTAAAGAATTAAAAAATCGATTGATAATGTTGATAATTACCCACGTTTGGTGTCAATGGAAGTTGATATCTAGAACGATTATTTGGTGATGTAATTGAATGAGCGTAGCGAGCGAAGCGAAGATTCCATTTCACTACACTGGAGAAAAAAATCCGGAATGTTTTTTTTTTTTTTTTTTTTTTTTCTTTCTGTATTTTTGTCTGTCTGTTAACACGATTCCGGCTAAACCGATACTCCGATTGCGATGAAATTTAATGGAGGCCTTCGAAATCTTTGAACTAAGAACTGCCACGTTTTTGAGCGCAATCGAAAAATTATTTCTCATGAAATCGCAATTTTACGATTTTTTTCGATTTTTAAAAATTTCTTCGACTTATAACTCCTACATGCTTTATCCGATTGTAATGATTTTTTCACAGAACCTTAATTTTATGAATTGATATATTCGTGTGAAATTTGAGCGTAATCAAATAATTATTTCTCATGAAAATCGCAATTTTACGATTTTTTTAATTTCTTCTGCTTATAACACCTACATGCTTTATCCGATTATAATGATTTTTTCACAGAACCTTAATTTTAAGAATTAATATATTCGTATTAAATATAATTTTTTTTAAAATTACGATTAATTAAAAAAAAAAAAAAAAAAATTTAATTTGATTTAATTTAAAAAAAATTTCAACAAAGTTCTGATTTTTTCACAGAACAACAGAAAATCCGCAAAACACATGGCAGCTCAATTCACCAATTACGCTCATCCAACAACGCGGCGGGACTTAAGCGTTTTCCTAGTTTTAAGACAACACTGTTTATTTTGTAACTTCTGTACTTGCGAGTGGACTATACAAAACATACATGAGTTTATGTATTCAATCTTGTTACATGTGCCGAAACATTTTAAACAATACATAATGAGGGTTTTCTCTTCTAGAAGCTGCCTTCGACGTGGTGATCAGTTTGCAGAAATCTCTGGAGCAGGAACTATCAATCTACTCACATAGGCAGTGATGTCACAGCTTTGCATCGCCTTAGAATTGTCCTGTCAAGTGATTTGTCGACCAATCTATTTAAAGCATCACTCACTTTGTGCTGACAAAACGGTATCCAAACTGAACAACATGCAGTGAATATTTCCTCATGAGCCCGATTAAATCGCTTTACCACCGGCGTTTGTAGCGTTCAACTCTTCGGGAATCATTTAACCTTGAGAAATAAAATTAGTTCACTTCGCCTCCACTAGTAGGCCGCGACACTAGTGTTCAACTCTACGAGAATCCTTTAACCTTGAGAATTAAAAAATAGTTCACTTCGCCTTTACTCGATCGTGGCACTAGTGTTCAACTCTAAGGGAATCCTTTAACCTTGAGAATTACAAGATTAGTGACTCCACTTCGCCTCCACTAGATCGCGACACTAATGTTCAACTCTACGGGAATCCTTTAACTTTGAGAAAACCAAAGTTCAATTCGTTTCACTAGATTGCGCAACTAGTGTTCAACTCTTAGGGAATCATTTAACCTTGAGAATTAAAGAATAGTTCACTTCGCCTCCACTAAATCGCTAAACTAGTGTTTAACTCTACGGGAATAGGCCTACTTTAACCTTGAGAAACAAAAGTGACTCCACTTCACCTCCACTAGATCGCGACACTAATGTTCAACTCTACGGGAATCCTTTAACCTTGAGAATTAAAGATTAGTTCACTTTGCCTTCACTCGATCGCGACACTAGTGTTTAAATCTACGGGAATCCTTTAAACTTTTAACTAAGGAAAGTTCACTTTGCCTCCACTCGATTGCGCCACTAGTGTTCAACTCTAAGGGAATCCTTTAACCTTGAGAATTAAAGAATAGTTCGCTTCGCCTCCACTAGATCGCGACACTAGCGCTCCAGTCAAGGGGAATCCCTTAGACTTAGCCTTTGAATTCGTGTTATTTCAATTAAACTCACTAAATTCACTTTCTACCGTCAATGTTAAAACATGAGCGATCGGTTGGTTGGGCTAAACTCTAAACAAAAGATACCTTCCCCACTGAAAACAACCACAGAGTCAACACTCGTAGACCCGTACTGCCGAACATACTCACAGCACAGCACACAAACACGGACACTCGTGTAAAGCCAAGCAAACACAGGTTCATTTACATACAAACAAACAGCGTGCGCGACAGTGTGTGCGCAGAACATCGAACAAATTTACACAACCGAGGACTTGTATTCACAGTTATAATCGGAGGCATTTGCATAAACAACGAAATGTAAGCAATGGTTACGATCAAAAACAATACACTTCAGTGGGTTGTACAGGGTACTTGGTTGTACTTGAAACAGCCCTAGACGAGAAACTAACAGGCTCAATCGTTATTATCATATTTCCAAAATCAACATCGACAAATCATTGAGAGTGGTTGAAATAGACTAGTAAATTTATATACGCCCATTCTGAAGCACTTATCAAGCTATATGCTATGCTGCTAATGGTGTATGTTATGTTTGCATTTCGTTCTGCTTCTTAACACCCTTCGCAATCAACTCACAGTATATTGAAAGTCACACAACCTGTTGCTTTAGGACTAACGGAATTGCAATCACCTTGTTTTAGTTGTTTAATTGGAACATAGTTATTTCTCATTTTAGGCAATGTAAGTGACATTTCATAACGGATGTTGTACACTTTGTTGTCTCACGATAATGTTTTATTAAAAATACTAACTAAAATTTAATACATCACATAGTATTTACTTGCACATTTTTTGTACTCGAGGCTCAATTGTTGACTTTATCTGTCACACGAACCGAAAAATTAATATTATATAGCATTTGAATATAATGTCATGTGAGAAAAAATTTGCTATATATCATACAGATTTTTAGTTTTACACATTAACATAAGTATCACTTGAAATTTCCTTAATTAATTTCACTGTTGGTTTAATTTCAATGTTGGGATCATTTACTTTAAATCACTTGATAATTGCCCCAAGTTTCAATACTCTATTACAATGTATTATGAGGCGGTCGGCGGCTGGATACCCCCACGGGCAGTCCCTACAACTGTTGATCGTCTAAGTGGGTGACATCGACCGTTGTGGGGGTTGTATGTACTGTAATGTAGAGTAACAGTTTACATTGATGAATATTTTAGAAAGCGTAAACACAACTAAAAGCATTCCAACCAAATGGAAGGATAATGTTACATTCGTGTTCGTTCCAGGATAAACTGTTTGCCATTGCCATTGCCATTAGCAATACACTGTCATGGCTGGAAATTAAAACTAGCCTTATCCTCCACCGGAAGTGCCGGGTTCAACCCCCGCTGGGGTGGAGTTGTAGCATCCGTCATTTGTGTTTCACGGCGAGCAATCTCTCGCATTACCTCCCGCCCCACGAGGTTAATGAGAGGGCTCTAATGTCGGGGCGGGGATCTGAGTTAGTTTCGTCTTCCTAGGAACAACATCAACTGTTGTTGTTGAGCTCATAACAAGTGCATAAGATTATTCATTCACCGATGTCTCGTTCTAGTGACAGGAGATATACCTCATCGTTAATTACATGAGTTTCAACATGGAAAACTTTATTAGATCAAAAATACAAACCATTTGCTTTGACAGGAGATATACCTCATTGAGCGAGCGTAGCGAGCGTCTCCACTTGACTCTTAGGGCTCGAATGTCTGTTTTTTTTTTTCTGTTACTGCTTTGATACAGGTCGCATCGTTTCTCTGATCGACCTGAAATTTTTCACACATGTACATACTACCTAGGCGGGTTGCTGTATAGTTTTTGGACAAAATCCGATCGTTGGTTATAAAAAATAAAAATAAATAAAAAAAATAAATGAATAAAATGTTCTGATCGTTATGAAATTTTGCAAGGTCAATAAATACATCATTCTCTCATATTTTCCAAATTTTCAGCTAAATCGGTCAAGACCTTAAAGACTTATTGGTAATCATAATTCGAAAAATGATGTTAAAAAATGAAGGAGGCAGTGAAGATACAAAGATACACTTTAGAAGGCATGACGTGAATTAGTACAATGCAAAGATCTTGGAATAGTATATAGTGTACAATGTCAATATCCAGTTAGGCCTACACTGTGTAATGGGTCTTAAGGGACTGTCGTACGCGGTTCATGTTGCACGCACCGGTGCTCGCTCAACAACGCGTCCAACTGAGCGTTTTCCTAGTATGAGTTTCAACATGGAAAACTTTGTTACATCAAAAATACAAACCATTTACTTTACAACATTTTGTGTGATTTCAAAGCATTTTATTGAAGAGTATGCTTACGTGTGCGATGTATTTAATTAGTGTTTATCAACAGTCAGAGGCCGACTTATATTTAATTCATGCCTAAATATCGCACCATAGTTGCACTCCGCAATTCAATGTTAAACCACCCGAGCATTGCCTGTTTACCCGGCTTTAGGGTGAAACCATCCATGGTAAATTGTTTTAACCCCTCGTTTAAAACGTACCAGAGAAACTGTTTCATTTGTTGATATGTGAAAATCCTATCATTTGCATACTCTCCATGATGTTTTTTTAAATAACCTCTTGCTTATATATATTGCAATATTGTGTACGTATATTTTGTTTCGTGAGTCTTTAAGTAGGTACACGTTTTTGAAAGTGGCAACATTGTTTGAATGATTAATAACACGTTTGATACGTCAAGGATTAACAGATCTGCCACTAGGTGGCCAGAAGGTTGTGTTCTTATTGTTGTAATAAGTTCTAACCTCAAGTTACTAAAGCATTTTATAATTAAAGATTCTGTGTATACACAGATTGATACGTGGCTAGATCGCAGATCCGTTATCAATGACACCATTAGTTGCGGGTTCGAATCCCGTGTAAGATGTACGAATTGTTCAGTTGCATGTTGTTAGTATAGTAGCTTGTTTTAAAACATTGATATTTTACGGCATTAGTTTTTCATAATCACACATCGAACAAATGGTAAATGGGTAAATGGCGAATGGTAAAATTAAATACACTCCAAAAATCAAACAGTCAAATCCGCCTTAGAGAATGATTACTGAATAACCAAATCGAGAAATAAAGACGATATACACATCAACATTGTTGGATGAGCGAAGCGAAGACTTCAATTTCACTGACCCCCAAAAATTTAGCTCGGTTTTTTTTTTTTTTTTTTTTTTTTTTTTTTTTTTGTTTTTTTGTCTGTTTGTTCGCACGATTCCGGGCAAACGGCATATGCGATCTTGATGAAAATTGAAGGGGACCTTCGAAATCTCTGAACTTAGACGTGCCATGTTTTTGGGTACAATCGAAGAAATATTTCTCATGAATATCGCACTTTTACGATTTTTTTCGATTTTTAGTGCGATATTTTCGAGACATTTGGGCCGATTCTGACCAAACGGGTAAGGCTACAACGTTCATATTTCACATGGACATTAAGGTAATGGTGATGTATTGCTTTCTGAAAGAAAAAGTTGAAAAAGTTAGCCAAAATCTATAGAAATAAAGCTTTTAATATAAGTTTTTTGACTTTTTGTGCGATATTTTCGTGCCATTTTGGGTCAATTCTGACCAAACGGGTGAGGCTACAACGTTCATATTTCACATGGACATTAAGGTAATGGTGATGTATTGCTTTCTGAAAGAAAAAGTTGGAAAAGTTAGTCAATATCTATGGAAATAAAGCTTTTAATATAAGTTTTTTGACTTTAAGTGCGATATTTTCGTCCTATTTGGGCCAATTCTGACCAAACGGGTGGGCCTTCAACGTTCATATTATACATGGACATTAGGGTTATGGTGATGTAGTACCTTTTAAAAGAAAAAGTTGAAAAAGTTAGCCAGAATCCATAGAAATAAAGCTTTTAATATAAGTTTTTACGGTAAATAATACCAATTGACAGGTAACAAAAGAAATTTGACAACAATCACTTACAATGCGTAGGTAGCAAAACAAAGCACTTGCAAAAGTAAAGATATCCCACGCAAACTAAAAACTTTAAAAAGCTCATCCATCAACGCGGCGGGACTTTAGCGTTTTCCTAGTAATTAAAACACACACTTTAATAAGTGTTGGATCGTATCTTCCCTGCCTGCTGCCACCATTCGTCCTAACGGAAATAGCTTCAATTGGTTACTCTTCTTGATGTAGACAATCAATACTTCACAAAATAAATGTTTCAACGATAACAGATTGAAAATATGAAATGAATCAAACAAAGTTGAATAATGTAAATTAAAATGGATCTGAAAAGAAAAAGTGGTTAGTTAAAGACGATCCCACTTCAAACGAATCAAGGTTGAGGTATTGCCGCATGATGAAATATCATGGCTTTTTCTAGTCGCGTTGACGGATGAGTTTTTTTGTAAGTTTTTAGTATTCGTGGGATCTCTTTACTTTTTCAAGTCCCATTGCAAAATCATTTTTGTTTAAATTAGGATATTTTGTAAAAAGTAGTATTAATTGCTATGGTAATACCAATTCATAGAATGTAAAATATCTGGAGGCCCGAAAAAGATTTGCTTTTTGAACGCATTAGAGGTGATTGTTGTCAAGTTTCTATAGTTACTTGTTAATTATTATACACCTAAAAAACTCATTTTAACCTTTATTTCTATGGATTCTGGCTAACTTTTTTAACTTTTTTTTTCTAAAGGCAATACATCACCATTACCTTAATGTCCATGTGAAATATGAACGTTGTAACCCCACCCGTTTTGTCAGAATCGGCCCAAATATCACGAAAATATCGCATTAAAAACCGAAAAACATCGTAAAAGTACGATATTTATGTGAAATATAACTTCCATTAGGCCTATCCCAAACACGTGGCAAGTATTAGTTCAGAAATTTCAAAGGTCTCTTCCAATTTTCATCAAGATCGCATACACCGTTGCCCGGTAGAGCGTGAACAAACAAACAGACAAAAAAAAAACAACTGGGCTAATATTTTTGAGGGTGTCAGTGAAATTGAAGTCTTCGCTTCGCTCATCCAATTATCTAAGGAACTGTATTCCTAAGATGCACTTCTCTATATAAAAACTCATTTCTTAATTTCTAAATGATTCTAAATATTGAGTTTGTGAATCACAAACCTTATCTAAGAACTCTCTCATTCTGCGATGCCTAAGGCGGCTAGCTCTGCGGCGCAATCGAGCCCCAGCCCTCGAGCTTAGTCAGACATATCTGCTTTAACTTGATGATTGAATCCTTGTGTCAAGGCAGTGACTGTGGAGTCGATAAGAAGTTCTGCCCTTGTAGAATGTAGGAAAGAAATGCAATGATATCAACGAACCCCTACTTTAACTCTTACTGGTGTAAATCATCATGAACGCGCAGGTTTATATAGTTAGCCGTTAGACATAAAAGAAAAAATGGGCATTTCCAAAATTAAAATCTATGTTTTGTATTTTCCATTCTTTCTTTCTTTCTTTTTACTTATTTATTTTTCAATTATAGAAGTATTTAACGTCTATCCGATTCAGTTAAAAAAACTCATTTACAAAGGAGGACAACTTAATAAATGTAATACATAGGGCTTCACTTTCTTGACTTATGTCTCGCAATGGCTAACGTCTTTTTCTTTGCAAAAAGTGTAAATGAGTAAAAACATTATGCCAAATTTGGTAATGATATAACTAACCGTTCAGCTGCAACCATCAACACCTGAGCTCGTGCATTTTAGTTGTGTCAACATCAGGGACTCCTCTTGACCGAATATTGTTCTGTATGGTAATTTAAATGAAAATGTTTATATTTGTTTTGTGAATCGTACCTCCTTGGCTCAATCAAAAGCGTTTCTCAATTTCATTAATCGGGAAGTGTATTCGTTCATTTTTAATACAATCCAGAACCCCAGGTCGGGAAAGATTTTCTTAAACTTCTGAATTGTAATAGAAATATCAAAAGAGTGCTTCTTGTTTTGTCATGTACGGTACGTTCATGTCCTTGTTCGATCTGCTTGTATGATTGTAATCTCAGTCTTTGGGGTATCAGTTTGTTTGTTTCGTGGCCTACAGAATCAGATGCTGCTAGTGCTCTTCTCTCCAGCACAATTCCTCTCTTTATTGGTCTACCTTTGATCCCGTCTATTTGTCTCGGTATATAGCCTCTCCTTGACTGCCTGGGGATTATTGTAGGCATCTTTCTGTTAGCTTTAAATACGTATTTCTTTTGGTAACAAATACTTGAGATTTGTTTGCAATGGGTCACGTTTAAAATAGTTGCCTATTTTATTTCGTACTAAAGAAAAGAGAAACAAGACATATTATTATGAAAACAGTTTATGACATCTAATTTTTTTATCGTCCGCAAATCGCAAACGATCGTAGGTTATGTGCAATAACAATAACTTTTTTAAACAGTTGAAAATTTTTTAAGTATTTCAGGAAGTAATAATTGCGACATTATATTTTGTAATGTCTGTGTCTGTCTGTCTGTCTGTCTGTCTGTCTGTCTGTCTGTCTGTCTGTCTGTCTGTCTGTCTGTCTGTCTGTCTG
>JAMZAV010013770.1:0-15470 GCA_024449915.1 Sweltsa coloradensis | reverse complement strand
TTTTCCATACTTCCAACATTTTCGCTCCAGAATATGTACGTTTTGATCCAAGCTATTGCAGACTCTTAAATAAAAAACTTTTTAAGTTTTTGTAGGTTTTTTTTTGTTCATGGGTGATAACAATTAATTAAACGTCTTCTCGGGTCTTTATATTTTTAATAGAAACGTTAAAGGGTTTGAAGTTTTTTTTGTTTGTTTGGATGAATAATCAAACTTCTTTTCAAATGAAACTCCTTTATATTTCAAATAGAAACGTTAAATGTTTTGTAGGTTTTGTGTATTTTTTCACGTCCGCTATATTGCATAATATTTTTATTACTTTTATTATTATTATTATTATTATTATAATTATTATTTATTTATTATATTTTATTTTTAAAATTATAGTTAGTAATATTAATTCCTTATTGAGTGCACAGCAAACATGGGTTACTTGGTTAGACTACGTCCCCAACTACGTGACGCGCCAACTACTTTTATCGACCTTATAGGTCACCATCAAGGCCTAACGAACGACTATCCGCCCCCCTTAACTAGCCCTATCTAGCGGCAGACCGACAAAGCTCTATGCCTTTTGCAATGTCAATCATTTAACATGGGGAAATCCGAGCCACGACAAGCAGCATCTTACCTACATCCAGACAGCGGTGTCTTGTATACAGTAGTTAAATATCAATGTTTTGCGTAGTGTTCAAATCAGCTATTAATCTACTGTTGTTAAATATTAAACTATTGAAATTCGTTGGTAATTAAACATCACATCATTTTAAAATATATAAAAATGTTTAAAATTAAGTATAAATAAAGGAACAGAATATAAAATACTGTTTTCATTTTGCATAAGATATTCCGTCAGTTGACTCTGAAGAATTAAAAACGGCGGTTTTATTTGACCATAAAATTTCAGCTTTTTCCGGTATGTGGTTAAGAGCATCGGTTCGGTATCATATCTCACACCATTAATTAAAAAATGCTATTCTTTAATCAATGCTAATACTAACGTTAGTAAAGAATCACTATCTTGTATGTGTATCCCTAAATTAATTAATTGATTTTAAATAAAACAACTCGGAAAAATCTCCGTAATTTTGGTGATTTCCGGAAATTTATTCAATGTGTACAGATTTTTTTAGCACAAATTTACATACTGGATATCAACGTTTAAATCAATGTGAACGCGCAGGTTAATTTCGTAAATCCATGTTCTGCATTAATTTTTCCATTTTTTACGTTCGGACCTTATGTCTCGCAATGGATCTTTATGGCTTTGTGGCTTATTAACATTAACATTATTGCAAAATTTGGTAATGATATTACCGGTACATTATCACCCTTTCAGCAGAAATCATCAACACCACTGAGTGCGCGCGTTTGAGTTAGGACAAACTCAGCGCCACCTCATAATGTCCTTTTTATTAAATATATAATGACAATGTTAATGTATGAGTTCAATTTTTATGTTCTGTTGTAATGTGGCCACAAAATATATGAATAAAAATGAGAAAATATACTCAATTTCACCCTAAATTTAGTATACTAAAATTACAATTTACAGTGTTTATTTTAGTTGGTAACTTACGATGGTTTTAGTTTTAATTGTTATTAATTTTAAAACATTCGTAGAGCCCCGCAGAAATTGGATGAGCGTAGCAAGCGAAGCGAAGATTCCATTTCACTACACTGGAGAAAAAAATAACGGAATGCTTTTTTTCTGTTTTTTTTTGTATTTTTGTGTGTTCGTTAACACCATTCCGGCTAAACCGATACTCCAATTTTAATGAAATTTTCTGGAGACCTTTGAAATCTCTGAACTTAGAATTGCACGGTTAGAAAAATTGATCGAAAAATTATTTCTCATGAAAATTGCAATTTTACGATTTTTTTCGATTTTCTTGTTTTTTTCTGTTTGTATTTTTGTGTGTTTGTTAACACGATTCCGGCTAAACCGATACTCCAATTGTGATGAAATTTTCTGGATACCTTCAAAATCTCTGGACTTAGATCTGCCACCGTTCTGGGCGCGATCAAAAACTTAGTTCTCATGAAAATCGCAATTTTACGATTTTTTTTCGTTTTTATTTTTTTGTTTTTGTTTGAATTTTTGTGTGTGTTTAACACGATTCCGGCTAAAGCCGATACTCCAATTGCGATGAAATTTTATGGAGGCCTTCGAAATCTCTGAACTTAAACTGCCACGTTTTTGGGTACAATCGAAGAAATATTTCTCATGAATATCACTTTTACGATTTTTTAAAAATTTTAGTGCGATATTTTCGTGAATTTGGGCCGATTCTGACCAGACGGGTGGGGCTACAACGTTCATATTTTACATGAACATTAAGGTTATGGTGATGTATTGCTTTCTGAAAGAAAAATTTGAAAAAGTTAGCTAGAATACATGGAATAAAGGTTTTAATATGAGTTTTTTAGGTAATAATAACAATTATTAACAAGTAACAATAGAAACTTGACAACAACCACCTACAATGCATTTATAAAGCACTTGCAAAGGAAAAGTGGTCCTACGCAAACTAAAAACTGGCAAAAAACGCTCATCCATCAACGCGGCGGGACTAAAGCGTTTTTCCTAATCCTAAAATAGCTGAAATAGGTGGTACTGAGTACATGCAAGTTTAGGATATCCTAGGACAACCTCCTTTATCACATTTTAGGATATGATTGGAATTCTAGGCCCCAATTTCTCCTGTTTTAGGAGATTGTGTGGAGGGACCACAACGTAGCTTAGGAGAATCCTATATTTAGGACAACCATCCTAGCTTAGGATGACACATCTACTACGTAGGAGGTTGTTAGGAAGGATCTAGTACATTCTTTTAGGATATCCTGAATCGATCACAGCATCTCCTACTTTGATTTCTCCTGAGAATATCCTGTGTTTACTGGGTTATCAAATTTCACACTACCTTTTATAAAGAATATATCTGTGTTATCCATTATGCATATTCCTAAATTAATTCATTGATTTTGAATTAAAATGAAGTGAATTCTCCAAATTTACTCAATTTTGGTCAACTTCGGGAATTTATTCCAAGTGAACAAATTTTTTAAACTCAAATTTGCATAATAGATAACAACGTTTTAAATCCATGTGAACGGACAAGTCAATTGGTTTTATCGTAAGATAAACGGTTTGGTCAGAATTTCCAGAATTGTAATCCATGTTTTGGATTTTCCATTTTTCACCTTTTGGACTTATGTCTCGCAATGGATCTTTAAGGCTTATTTTGTGCAACCATTACGGATATCAATATAAAGTACTTTATTAACATCCATTCAAAATATTGGTAATTATATTACGAACCTTTCATCAGAAATCATCACATGATGATTTCTGCTGAACGGTTGGAATTATCATTACCAAATTTTGAATGGATGTTAATAAAGTATTTTATATTGATATCCGTAATTGGTTGCTCAAAATAAGCATTACAGATCCATTGCGAGACATAAGTCCAAAACGTGAAAAAATGGGAAATCCAAAACATGGATTACAATTCTGGAAATTCCCACCAAACCGTTTATCTTACTATAAAACCAAATTAACCTGTCAGTTCACATGGATTTATACGTTGTTATCCATTATGCAAATTTGAGTTAGAAAAATCTGTTCACTTGGAATAAATTCCAGAAGTTGACCAAAATTGAGTAAATTTTGGTGAATTCACTAAATTTTTAATTCAAAATCAATGAATTAATTTAGGAATATGCATAATGGATAACATAGATTTATTCTTTATAAAAGTTAGTGTGAAATTTGATAATGGTGTTATAAAACCGTTTACCGAAGAAGCCAGAAAGCTGATCTCCTAAACTCGCCTCAGTTCTAGCCTCAGCATACCCTCTTAAAGGTGGGCTGTAGTTAAAGTGGGGTAAATTTCAAAAACGCGTTTTTATGTATTAAACACATTTTTGACACGATTTCGATAACCCTAGTAAAAACCCGAGCTCAAACGCACGAGCCGTTCAAGAGCTAGCCCGCCTCAAAGTTGGAGGGGTGGGGGTGCCTACGTCACCGCTCCCTAGTCTCGACGGCCGCGGGTCGCTGGCTGCAGCCAACTACACACCATGCGTGCATGGCTCAAGCCCGTGCTTTCGCCGGACTCACTACCCCAATAATAGTAATACTAAATAACAACCATAATAACAAAATAATAAACTCAATTAACTCACCAATGAAGAAGTTATTCAAAATACTCAGGCTCGTAACCGTCAGCTGCTTTAAAACCAACTTTGAACCCTTTTGATTCGGGGTACCTTTCGCGCGAATACAGTTCACAACACACAGGGGTATCCCAATAACCTTTTTTTTTTTGCCAAATTTTGACCAAAATTCACCCAGTAAAAAAATTGTTGGTGAGAAAGTAGCGATATATGTTTTTGAAATGATTCTTTTTTAATTATAATTAGCTATCAGGCGCATGCCAAGCAAAATAATATTTTCTGTTTTCAGTTTCAAGTTTAACACGACATTTTAAAAAAAATAATATGTTCGTGATACAGTCAGCACTCCCCCATTTTCCCTTATTCTTTCGTCAGCATCCCCCTTTGTTCCCTTTTTACTTTACTGTCACTGCAAACAGTAATACACACTATTTCGTCTATCAACGTTTTTAAACCCCCCCCAACAATTACACCAAAAATTTTCCCCTGATCTGCCTAAATGTTTTTTTTTGGGGTTTTTTCCCCCTTTCTACAAAACGTCGACGCTAAAAATGATAGGGTAATGACGGCCACCAACTAAAAAAAAAAACCTATGTACTGACTGGGGGGTGAAATTTTATGATGCTTACAGAAGACTCCAAAAAATTTTGGGTGTCTTATTGTGAAAAAAAGGTCATTGTTGAGGCCCCCAACCCCCCTTAACCCCCTTTAAACTGTGACCAATCATTTTGGACATTGAAAGATATATTGCACTAATAAAACAAATATATCCCACTCTGTTAACAGGGGTATAAAAGTTGTTGTTTTCTTTAAAACTCTTTCTCGTGGGTGGGGGAAAGGGAAAAGGGGGAAATGTAAATTGGGGTATTCATCTTGCGTTACCTTTGATTTGTTTTAAAATCTGATGTAAAATGAAACTAGGAACGTTGACATCATAGATAAAAGTCGTCATCACAATGGTACGTCGTCGTAACTAGATGACACATGTCGTCTGCGTAATGCCTCTGAGGGAAGAACACTATAAGATATCCACATCTTTTCATTCCACAAAGGGGTCATCTTCGTTTTCATCAACGACAGTTTAACCCATTAATTCACGTTTTAAATTCCCATTTCCTGGAGGAATTCTCGTTCAAAAACAGTTTCCGCATGAATTTCTATCTGGGGTATACAATACTAAACCTACCAATCCAATACTAATTGGGTGAGCGTAGCGAGCGAGCGAAATTTCCATTATCACGTGCCCTCCAGATCGACAAGAAAAACTGTAAATTTTACATACCGGGAGTCGCATTACACCATAAATATTCATGTATAAATCGTACCCAAAAAACCCCGTTCAACACCTCATAACCACACAGACATCGCATACACAACCCCCATAACATTACAAGTTCACTGACACCTGCACTATCTAGTGCAAGTAACTAAACATGTAAAATCATCACACACGCACACCAAACACACTCACGAACCACTACATCATACATACATACAGCACAACTACATACTACATACAACTACAACTACATACATACATACATACATACACAACATACATACATACATCCCATACATACATACATACATCATACATACATACATACATACATACATACATACATACATACATACATACATACATACATACATCATTCATACATACATACACACATACATACATACATAGACACACTCACGCATAATATGTTACACTTATTTTAGAATATAGTTCTAGTTCTTAGTTTAGTTTTAGTTGAACCAATCTATTATATTGCACTCGTGGGACAAGAGTCCTGTTTGTCAATGTATAATAAATAATAATAAATAAAAATAACTACACTGGGAGAAAAAATCCGGAATGTTTTTCTTTTTTTTTTCTGTTTGTATTATTGTGTGTTTGTTAACACGATTCCGGCAAACCGATATCCAATTGTGATGAATTTTATGGAGGGCCCTTTGAAATCTCTGAACTTAGAACTGCCACGTTTTTTGAGCGCAATCGAAAAAAAAAAATTTTCATGAAAATCGCAATTTTACGATTTTTTTTTTGATTTTTAAAAAAATTCTTCGACTTATAACACCTTCATGCTTAATCCGCTTTAATGATTTTTTCACAGAACCTTAATTTCATGAATTAAGAATTTTCTTGTGAAATTTGAGCGCAATCGAAGAATTATTTCTCATGAAAATCGAAATTTTACAGTTTTTTTTCTTTTTTAAAACAATTCATTTACTTATAACACCTACATGATTATCCTATTGTATGATTTTTTCACAGAACCTTAATTTTATGAATTAAAATATTCGTGTAAAATTTGAGCGCAATCGAATAATTATTTCTTATGAAAATCCAATTTTACGATTTTTTTTTTTTTTAAAAATTACGATTAATAAAAAAAATAAAGTAAATTTTTAATTTAATTTAATTAATTTTAAAAAAAATTTTTCAACTTAGTAATAATTTTTTCAAAAAACAAAAATTTCCGCATAACACATGCAGCTAAAATGCACCAATTCGCTCACCCAACAACGCGGCGGATTAAGCGTTTTCCTAGTAAAAAATACATTGTAACTCTTTTTTTTCAAAATCCCGCTTTCGTGACGCATCGCCACATCTTTCTTCTTATTTAAAAATACAAAGGGGGTGTCTGAATTATGGTCCAAGTCCAGGGTAGGTCCAAGTCCAACTAAATGTTAAAGTGCTATCTACCTACAGTAGAGCTGCCTGCAGGGCAAAGTAAAACATACTAAAGTTGGGTTGGTGGGCATTCGATGTCCTTTTTAAGTATTTGTTTATTAAAAGATTTGTACTCTAGAAAAACCCCAAATTAAATACGTGATAAAAAAAAAAAAACTAAATTTTTCCCTTTTATTTAACAATCTTTCATTTTTGTTTCTTCGTTGTCGCGGAGGCCCATTTGAATCGGACCAAAAACGAGTGTACACTTTCGATTAAATAAGATAAGAAAAGTAAGCTTTTTTCTTTTTTCTTCATATACAGTTAAATAACACAAGTAAAAATATAGCCGTTTATAGGTGCAAGAAGAAGACCCCCCAGGCCGAACCCTTGTGTGGGGTATTCTATTGTGAAGTTTTTTGAACATTTAAGAGGGCGGCTTATATCATTATAGCTATTTAACAATACGGGAAAAACAAATCGAAAACTTACAAGTTAGATATTTCGTAATCAGATTTCCCTTAGATATAAAGTTTTAAAGTTCATACAATCATAATCATAAAAAATACTTTCCCAGTGTGTACGTACAATCAATAGGAGATGACATTGAGTATTTAGTAGAATTCTCTTTGCAAAAAATTGGAGTACCTAAAGTTGTAAAAAAATCTAAAAATCTAAAAACAAAATTTAAGATCTAACAAATTTAGAATTGTAAGGGCATAGTATCATTGTTCAATTAGTATAAATAATAAGTTTACAATTAATATTTTTTACGAACTCTAGAATACCAGTTCCTAATAAAATTTACATAAAAGCCCAAAAAAATCACCTGTAATTCTTTTCTTTGTATAATACAATCAATAGATGTTTTTGATATAGTGTTGGTGATACGTTTATTGGAAAAGGAATCCAACATTAAAATTTTAAATTAATACAAAGTAAAAGGCGTTTAGGGGCCAGTATAGCTAGGTAAGGGATACACATGAATATGAAAGAATAACTAGATGCATAAGTGAGTACATAAAAACATTTTTCCAAGGTTTGACGAGAATTCCTGTTTTTTTTCCATAATCCCTTTTTTTATTTGCCTTTGATTTTAATTTTTTTTTTTTTGTATTGGCTCCTTTTTCAAAATTGGGATTTTATAAAAAAGTTTAGGCCCTATTAAAAGACCATGTCTTTGTATGCTTTTTTTTTGCCTTTGGGAAAGATTAAGTTTAAATTTTAGATTCCCCCTTTTTAGTAGGCCTAGTTGGGGGTTGGGTTTGGGGGAATTTAGGGTTTAGTTTGCTCGATCTATTGTCGACTTGGACCCAAAATGGACCTAGACTTAACATTTTGACAGTTTACACGCCATCGACAGATAAACAGACCTAATACTTTAGACGTGGACGTTTTTGGGCCTAGCTGGACCTGGACTCTTTTAATAATTTTGACACACCCTAAATCCACTCGGCCCCCTTTTCTTGACATGTTTAAACATGAATTCCCCTTTTAATTTATTGAGTTTGAAACCCCCTTTTTAACAGGGGTTCGAAATTGAGCCTAATATGCGGGATGCCAACGATTTTTTTTTTGTAAATTTGATGAATTTCAAAGTCTTCGCAGAAAAATTGGGAAACACAAATGATATTTACTAGGTGTAAACCCCCCGCAATTAAATTTTCTCAAACAAGATTTATACGAACGGCGTTCTATCACGATTTGGAAACTGAAAACAAATCTTTTCCATCGACGACACTATTTTTCCCGGCCATTATGCACCCGATACACAAAATATATTGTATATTGACGCGTGTTTAGTTTTTAATCATGGGTTTTCTAGCAATACAATACCAATAATACGTTTTAGCACAAAATCACAACCCCGCCGCCGGCATTTAGTCAATAAGAATAAAAAAAAAAAAAAACGTTCAATATAACTACAGTATGACACACGTTTTACATTGAATTAGAAGGATGGTCACTTCGCACTGCTACCCCTATAACGCCCAAACATATATAAAGGAAATATGTTGTTGTTCCCCGTAGCACAGTCCGGTCAGACAGCATGAGGTCCGCGGGCTGCGACCGCTGGGTGAGTGGGAGCGGTGACGTCACGGACGGCCACCCCAGAACTTCAACGCGCTGTCGTTTCGCGAGTTCTTATCCGTTTTGGATGGGGTTTTCGGCATTCTCGTTTTTACATTGTCATTCTTAAGAAAATTCTCGGATCCTTGAGTACAGCCCACCTTTAAGTGTTTCACTTCGCGACCGTAGTATTTAAATACCATTCTGAGGGTTCAACGTTACAGACTTAGTAAATTTAAGATTTACCATAGGACGTATGCGACATCACTAGCGCAGGTGCAGACAGGTGCGGAAGGTGCACCTACGTCACAGATCACGTGAATAGCTTTAGTCGCGTGTCTTCATAACCCGCGATATTCAAATAGCATTCTTAGGGTCCAACGTTACAGACTCAGTAAATTTAAGATTTACCATAGGACGTATGCGACATCATTAGCGCAAGTGCGAAAGGCGCACTCCAATGAGACCACCATCGCCGACATGTCCATACATGAAAATACAAACGTCAGCAAAAAATATCCTGTTTCACAGACAAGTTTAAACTTGAATATGTCATCATTCTATCCACATGAAAATTATCGTCCGGGATGAATGAACTTGCGGGAAAAGATATAGGAGCAAAATCATTATATACTATGCAAATACATTTTCACTTTTATTGATAAATCATTTGCAATATATTCAACACCCAATTCATCGACAATCCTTCGAAACTTCTCAGTGACATATTTTTCATTTTGATAAAGATTAGCAATTAATCACGTACAAAATCGTATATACTATTGTTTTCTACATTCAAACCCATTTCAAAATCATATTTTCGTTTCATATTTATAAGTAGTTCGCAATACCAATGATATATTTCTCGATACATAATATCATAACGGAACATTAGTTTCGTAATACATGTTTAATACTTGATGCAAACAAAATCACTGAAGTATTTGGTAACGGAAAAGAAACTTGGAAAATAATTAACCAACTACTTTTCAACAGAACAAGCAAAGACAAGGAGCAATGTGGTAAATTAATCGATGATAGTAATCGGACGATCACGGACCAACGCGAAATGGCAAATGTTTTCAACGATTACTTTACTACCATTGGGTCAACTCTGTCAAATAAAATTGCAACTCCAGTCATTAGAACTGTGTCTGAGCCTAAAGTTTCAATGCACACATTTTTTCTCGCTCCAACCAACGCTGATGAAGTTGTTTATATGATCAACAATAAATTGAATTCAAACAAAAGTTCGGGCTGTGACAACATCTCTTCCAAAGCAGTAATAGCAGGCAAACTAATTCTTGCACCACATCTCGCCAACATCATAAACAAATCATTCGTCACAGGGATTTTCCCTTCAAAGCTGAAGATGGCGAGGGTGGTGCCAATTTTTGAAGCAGGGAGTAGAGCTAATGTCTCTAATTACCGTCCAGTCTCCATTCTACCAACGTTTTCTAAAATATTAGAACACATTGTCAAAAAAAGACTGGAAAATTTCCAAGAGAAAACAAATTTTTTTTACTCCCGCCAATATGGTTTCCGCAAAAACTCGAATACCACAACTGCAGCTACGGACCTAATAACTGACATACAATCTCATCTAGACAAAGGCAACTACACTGCTGGTTTCTCGATTTAATTGATCGGGAAACACTCCCGTGGGTGTAATTGTTTTTATTTACTACAATTCAGAAATTAAAAAAGTCCGCCCCAACCGGGAATCGAACCACGGATCTCCCACATTCCAGGTGCATTCCAGGTGCCCTTGTAGCCGAAATGTGAAAGAAGTGGGTTCAATCCCCTGGTCGGGAAAGATTTTGTAATTTCTAGATTGTATTTCAAAAATAATAAAACATGTTTTGAAATGCATATAACGCAGTGTAGTCCATCATATGTGGCAATGGGGCCCTACAAGGTAAACATAGCCAGTACGCAATACGTTGAAAATATTGCAAGGTTTACTCAATCTACGAGCGGAATTTGGGGGTACTTGACGTGCAACATTCGACTGACCTTGCATGGGCACGGCATTTCACGGCCAGGCGAATAAACAAACAAAAAATATATTTTAAAAATCTAAAACATTGTCTTTTAAAATAATTTCTAAACATTGGAAGTCTATTTTTTCAGTTTTTTATTTCTTGTAGGTTTAAATCGAAAACGAATCTTGCGATTTTGTTACCCAGTTCTCAATAAACTCGTAACGGATGTCTGTTTAAAATTTCAGCGCAATTGTTCAGCGATTCGGCTGATTTTCAACGTACACACACACACCGCACGCAGAAAAACGATTGTCGCCATTTCATTTGAATGGAGATCACTCCTTCGCTACGCTCACTCGTTTAATGATTTTGTTGACTAAGTGTGTTATTGTGTAAATAAGTCCATGGGATATATTTTCTGTATCATGATACCAGTTTTCGTATTGGTTTATGCGTTCAATGCCCGAGTATGTCATGCTTTTATAAGTGAACTGTGGTGTTCGAAATGGTAGGTTATATATTCTTGATTGATTTTTTTTGTAAAACTTTCAGCTTATGTAAAATGTATCTGATAAGCATACCCCATATAATATTTAAATATTGCAAAGTGTGAGTGTATCAATGAGAAATAGATAACCCTTCTTACGGACTGAGGGATGCAGGTGGACATTTTGTAGAGAATACCTACGATTGGAGATTTTTTATTTTAGTTATGTTAGAGATGTGAACATCCCATTTGAGGTGCTTATCGATATACAGATCCAGAAATTTGGGCAAAATTTACCTCAGAAATTTGGATGCCGTCGATTGATACTATGCTATTGTGTGTTGTTTTTCTTTAATAGTTTAGATTGACCATATAGTTTGTCTTATTGGCATTAATGGTAAGCTTATTTATTTCGATCAGACTAGACAGTAGATTAAGGTCGTGTTGCATATCGTCCAGGAGGTTTTGGAGAATAGGACCAAAATAAAAGATGGACGAGTCATCTGCGAACAGCCTTAAGATACCTTTCAGTTTCAAAGTTCCTATGTTATTTATATATACAAGAAAGAGGATTGATCCAAGAACTGACCCTTGGGGCACACCGATTGAGATTTCCTTGTGTTCGCTGTAAGTGTTGGATAGGCTAACAAATTGACTCTTATTAGAGAGAAAGCTTTGGAACCATTCTAGTGGTAAGCCTCGTATCCCTGCTGCTACCAGTTTGTCCAGCAGTATGTTGTGATTAACAGTATCGAAGGCCTTGCTAAAGGTCTAAGAAAACACCAGCAGTGTATTTTTATTTACTACAATTCAGAAATTAAAAAAGTCCGCCCCAACCGGGAATCGTCCTGGAATGTGGCCTACAAGGGCGCCTTAGCCAACTAGACTAGGGAAACGCCAAAGTCGTAGTTAGACGAGTGAGCGAGTCATGTGGTGAGTACCCGGGAACATTTGCATTTAAGTTTGATAATTATATTCGTATAAATAATAGTTTTTTAAAGTTTAGTTGGTATACGGGGACGGGCGCGTCAACTGTAAGGTCATAATGCGCCTCTCTAGCCTATGATAGGCTAGGTAGGCCTAAGGTAGGGGGAAGATAAGATAAGATAAGATAAGATAAGATAAGACTTTATTCTTCTTCTTCAGTATACAGTATACATAACACAAGTAAATATAGCCGGTTTTATAGGTGCAAGAAGAAGACCCACCTAGAGCCGAAGCCCTGTGTGTGGGTGTATTCTATTGTGAAGTTCTTTGAAACATTTAAGATGGCGGCTTATAGTCATTATAGCTATTTAACAATACAGGAAAGTAATGTAACCGGGTACTCAACACATGGCTCACTCACTCGTTTAACAACGACTTTGGCGTTTCCCTAGCAGCTATAATACACGGACCAGAGGGAACCTCTACCTTAATCCTGTACACACAACTATGGCAAGAACTCAATTCACTTCAGGGGCTACCAAATATGCAACAATCTCCCAGACTGCATTAAACAGCTAAATATTAAACGAGGTATTGCAACTTTCAAAACTAAACTGAAAGAGTGGCTAATGAAATAAAATGAAATATCATAACAAAATTGAAATATCACAAAATAATACAATTTAATCACGGTAGTAACCAGTAAACATGCTTTAGGATAGACAAACTTAAGTTTATTTAAATGGCATCTTCTATGTCTTCTCATTAATCTTTTTTGTGTTTACTTATTCATTAAGGCCTAGTTTTAGTCTAAGTGTAAGGTAAGGAAACATCTCAAATGTCAAAACAAACCTGAAATAATTGTCAGTAACACATTAGGCGCAACGACAATCATACGAATTCAAAAGAAAATATTTATATTATTTTCATTTAAACTAATCTCATGTTAATGCATTTAAATCTAGGAACAATTAACCATTATTTTTTTGTGTTCTCTTATAGAATTTAGTATAAGTCCTAGTTTTAGTTTTAGGCATCTTAGTTTTAGTCTTACATAAACCTTACCCTCAGTCCAAAACAAATTGTACAACCCTACAGCAAAAGCCCCCTCCAGCGAGACACTAGTCTCTTTGGGGGCTAATAAACATAGTTGTAATTTCAATGTATATTCTAAAAATAAAGGTATTTCGATTGATTGATTGATTGATTATATTTTGACAGGATATCTGTCCAAGGTAAGGTATATACCAAGAGCACTATCACTCTTTGAACGCAAACCAATCACTACACTTCCTTGATGTTTCTGAGCGAACATAATGTATTCCCCAACTGTCTTCTCAGTAGTATTGTTGACATCTTCTACACAATCAAATATATACGTTGACAACAATCGCAGTTCACGAATAAATTCACTCCAATGTTTTAGCTTCAATCGAATCCCCCGTCCAGAAGTAGGTAAAATGTGCACGTACGGTTTGAATCCTTCTCGCGCATGTAGACCAATCACCAACATTTTTGTACGAGATTCATTGAGAAAGAATAAAGTTTTCGGCACAATTGAAAATTGGCTTTCTTCCCTCACTGCTGTATTATAACCTTGTGACGTATTCATGATGAGACGAACTGTTCTGCTCAGAGTTCAAACTTGTACTGATATTGATTGCATCATCTTCAATGATATTTTATAATATCGGGAAAATTCAAGTTGAAACATGTTATTGACGAGTCAGCATTTTGCGCACGTGTTGAAATAAAAATCTACATCAGCACTTTTTCTTGTAGAATGTTTTTATTAACGTATCATTTTTTTTAAAACATTCTTTACTAAAATAAGACAAGATATGTTTCAAGGAAAATCCACGAATCTTACAAAATAAATAAAATATACAATATTGTCCGCACACAGTGGAAGAAAAACATTGTAATTTAGTTTTATTAAATGACCAATGCAAAGAATTACGTTTTATAAATTTTAAATGATGTGAATTTATTGGGGGATTTCCAAAACTACAAAAAAATTCTCCCACTCCTTGTTTATCAATGTATATAGCAACCCAATGCGTTACAGGTTTATTACTTTTATCAATATTTACAATAATTGCACAAGGAAGACTTACTCTCTGCGATAACCTATCAGCAGGGTAAACCCCAAGATAATGTGTTTTACCATCATTTTTTTCGAAGACAATTCAAAATCTGTCTTGTATTCATTACGAAGCCAAGTCCACAAATGAAATACGTTACTCAATGCACACATATATTTATAATCATTCGCATGATGATAACAACGTATGTTGGACATTGGCAATTTTTTTAATGAAGGACAATTTAAATCATCCATATTTTATAACTTCGGTATAAAATTTAAAAATTTGAGAAATTAAAACTTTCTTTTCTCTTCTCCTTTGATTCAAGCTGTGTAAGAGAGTGTACAATTCCATAAGTTATGTAAGTACATGTAAGTTTTTTCTATGTAACGCCTTGTCTGGGCTTTTATTTTTGTAAGTTTTTAGAATTAATATCTTGTTTTTCTGAGGATAGCCCACACAGTTGGGCTGAAACGTCAAAAGCAATTAAAGCAGATTCGACGCGGCGAAATGTCCCGACCAATAAATTGTGTAAATTAATAATAACAATATTTTTTTTGCATCAATTTAATTTGTTTTCACAAAACACAAATTAACATTGTTATAAAAATAATAATAATAATAATAATAATAATAATAATAATAATAATAATAATAATAATAATAATCAAACACCCGGTTCCAACATAAGTCAGGTCGGGGGGTGACGTATCACCAATTTCTCGGGCTGTGGACTTTCAGTGTTTGCTAGCCAGGCTCAACACCTCCTCATCTACTTCGATGTCTTCTATGACAGGCATTTCTACCAGTTCTCTCCATTTCTTTCTATCCTCCCAGAGTCTTTCTTCATTAATTCTTTCCCATGATTTTCCTCTTTCTTCAATGTTCCATTTTATTTGGTCCCTCCATCTATCTCTTGGGCGTCCAACTCTTAATTCTTAATAATAATAATGTTAACCCCAACATTGTTGGGGTTACAAGCTAGTCACGCTCGAGATAAGTTGCTGGTTAAATTTCTATTGCCGCTGAAATACAAGCATTCCATCATCGTT
>JAMZAV010013769.1:0-14716 GCA_024449915.1 Sweltsa coloradensis | reverse complement strand
CTTTCCCCCCAATTTTTTTTGTTTTTATTTTTTTGTTTTTTTTTTTTCAACACAATTATAAATCAATATTTTTAATAATATATTTTTTTTTTAATCTTCTCCCAATACAATAATTAATAATCAAAGGTAAATTTGAGAAAACCCCACAAAAAAGCCCCCTATGAACATTTTTGTTGTTTTTTACATTGCTACAATGTTAACTTTGCTGATATTGGCAGCAAACGGGACACACAGTCAGACCCATCCACGAGTCACCTTTGGTCACCAAGGTAGGCTTATCATAAGATAAGTACAAAAGGTAGTTCTAGGCCTACAGGCGGAGGAAAAATGAAACGAAAATATAAGCTAGCGCTAGACACACAGTAGGCCGTGGGGGAGCGGGGATGTTGGAGCCATCATAAATCAGGGAAAAAACACCGCCATCTAAATGTATCGTACCTTTAAATTTTAGCAGCCTTTTGTTAACAAGCGGTGTAAAACCAAAACCCACAAGATGGGCGATTTTCTCGGTATTTTTTTGAAGAAAAAACATTTTTTTTTTTTTTCTTTCCCGCAAATCTCTCAGTTACTCCAATTTCCAAAATAAAGCAATTCAAGTTGGTGGACTATCATACTATTGTTTATCTCCCTTTGGGCCCCTTTGGTAATCAAAACTAGTTTTTTTGGGGCGGATGTTGGTTGTCCAAAAACAAGTCGTGCAGGTAAGGGTTTGCCTAGGAGAGGCCTAGGGCTTGTAAAAAACGTGTTTAGTTAGCTTTAAATTGAATGTAGTCCTAAGCCAAATGGGAAACTTTAAGGCCTACACTGTTTGTATATAAATAATTTTCACATCTGGGCCCTGGGACCGGGACGGTTTCTGATTTTGTTTTTTTATGAGAGTATGACAACTTTTCTCTTTTTTTACACATAGACCAAAATTTAAAATGTCCCCCCGTCTGTTTACGTATTTTTTTTTATCCCCCCGTCGATCAAAATAATCCACTGAAAATCTTAAGTTCATTCAACTAGATTGAAAATATCTATGTGCATTTGAAATGATTTTTCCCTGATCATGATGGCTTCTAACGTCCATGCTAGCGCTCGGTTGGAAGGTTTAGGAGACTGAGGCGTCTAGCGTTTTTTTGCTTACGCAAAGTTTTATGTACGCCCATTGGGCGGAGGCCACAAGGTGAAAGACCCCCAGGGGAAGGTAAAAAAGGACTCAAAATGTTACCCGTTGCCGGCCAGCGAGGAACACTTCCCGAGCCGACGAGCAGTTGCCCACCCATGGGGCAGCACAGGGTGGAAAATGCGCATAGCTTTTTCACTACACCAAAGGTATGCCGAACTGTTGAAAAAAATCGAAAAATGAATTAAAGGTAGGAATAGTCATGAACCAATAAACCAGAAGAAAAAGCAACCTAAAAACAGGTGAAAGAAGATGAAGGTGACGTTTTTTTTTTTCCGAAGACGACGGGTCGATAGTTAGTTGAGCATGCTTTTTCACCATAAGAGTGGTAAGCAAAACCCCCACAGAAAACTTGCTAGCATCAGTGTAGGCGGAATCAAAACTGATAATGCCCCCGTCGGGCTTAGGCTTAAATTGATACGTTAAAAATACGTTTTATAGTTTTTTTACGTTATACACGTCTCATAATTTATGCAACTTGGCTAATCGAGACGAAGGGAGGGACGTAAGTATGACTAAATGCAACATCATAGATATTGACCAATACGGAGTAGTTTGACCCTTTGGTTTTTGGTACATGCCGCACTAAAAATGCCATTACACTCCCCCAATACACGCACACCCAATTTAACTGGCATTATCCTCAATAAACACGCAAAACAAAACCAACTAACTGCCCATATACTTCCCCCCCCCCCCATAAAAAATACGCCCACACCAAAAAACTAAATGCATACCAAAACTGCCCCTTAAAACACACACACCCACTAATTAAAACCACCCTGCGCGAATAGGACTTTTTTTAAATACTGGCATAGGTTTTTTTTTTTTTTTTTTTTCTTGAGGCTGAATGCAGTCCCTGGAAATAAAAGAAATGGCCATTTTTTCATAAATACATAGGAAAAAAATTGTACTTCCCCAGCTGTAAGCAAAACCCGCTATCTAAGCTTGGCCAAAACAGTGAAGTCCCATGCACTTTGGAAGTTTTGTGGGGCCCATTTGAACAGAGTTCTGTTGTTTTTTTTTAAATCGATGAACTGGTATTAAGGTCCACTACAAAAACGGGAAATAAAAGGAATGCAAGAAGTAACCTCCTTTTTTTTGAGAAGTTATATGGGCCAAAACCCGAATTTTAGGGCGTTGGCTGGGGGTTCCCCCCCTCCTGATTTTTTTTAGCCAAATAAAGCTTAGAAAGCAGAAAGTGTACTGCCGATTTGCCCAAATCGTAAACCCCATTGCTAGGTTTGGGCCCCTCGTTTTAAATAATTGATGAATATGGGCCTATTAAAGAGAGAAAACCTCCGAAAATTTAATGCAAATTAAGTCCCATGCGACAAAATATTTTTGGCTTTGTAAACAAACCAGATGAAAGCCAGAAGAAGAAAAACACTTGGGGAAAGTAAAACCCGGTTTTTGGAATAAGTTTGTTTTATGCCTTCGTTATACAAGGGCCCCCCTTAAGCAATTTTTTTTCCCCCTACCCCAATAAAAGCCGCAATTCCTTTCATGAAACCAGAGGGTTAATAGTTTTTCCCCCCCCACAATTGCCTTATATTAACCTAACAAGGCAAATTGGCCCTTGACATAGAAAACATGTGGTTTTTTATATTATCCAAAATTTGGGGTGAACGGCCAACCCACAGATCGAATGTTTGGTCCGTTTTTTTAGCAGCCTCGTTGTTGGGCCCCCCCTGAGACATTTTAACCTGTTTTTATGAAGGCTTCGACTACTGCCACAATCCAATGGAAAAAAACTAGGAACCCCCATTTTTTTTTTTTTTTTCCTCAACACGACATGGCCCCATAAAACCCTCCCAGGAAGTGATTTTCCATTCCAAATTTTTTGTAAAAAGAAATTACACAAGAATGCCAACAAAAAACAAAAAAAACTAGTCCCCCCCTCAAGCCCTGTAAAAGGTAAACCAAAAATACAATAATGTAAAATACTTCCTATAAAATTTTAAGTACCTAAACTCATTTAGGATACTTGTAATAAAAAAAAAAACTTTTTTTTCCATTCGGTTTTAACAATTTTGAAGCATATCTTCCACTTTTAATTAAAACAATTTTTTCCCTTTTTCCTACCACCTCCCTAAAATATGTTCCCCCTATTAGAAAACTAAATCACCATTAAATCCAATTTTAACATATTTAAAAACAAATTGTGTTTAGAGCCAATTGCCCAAATTAATGGCCTTTTGTTTTTTTACAGATTTTTTCCCCCCTGACACAAAAAAACATAATCGGGGACCCCCACCACTTTTTCAAAAAAATTGATGTGCTAAGTTGGGGCACCCGTTGCAAAAACTTTTTTTCTACTTGCCATTTTAATTTGCCCACCATTGAAAAAATATAATTAACCCCCCTGCAAATTCTGAAATCGTTTTCTACCAGCCAAAGGGTAGACCTTTCAGCCCACACAGCACAACCCCCACAATCGGGCAAATTCATACACACCTATGAAAAAACATTTCTTCAAGTGTTTTCATGATTTTGGGCCCAAGTGAACCGAGTTGGGCCAGTTAACCTACAGCACAAGGAATCCCGACCAAAACGGGCCCCCAATTTCCCTTTTCCCTTTCCAGCCCGTAAATTGAATGAAAACCTTCACTGGTTAAAAGAAAGAAAAATTTACAAATCATGAGTTATGGGCCCTTAAATGAGGTTTTTTTTTTTTTATTTTTTAATACCTACTCCAATTTGAAAATTAATTTTTTTTTTTTTTTTTTTTTTATTATTATATTTTTAAAAAAAAAAAAAGAAAAGTAAAAAAAAACGCAAACTTCCTAGAATTTTTTTTTATAACCACTATGTGTGCCCCCCCTTTTTTTAGGGCTGAATCCCAAAATGAGCCTAAAATACCATTTCGTTGATTAAGAACCCCTTTACGAAAGAAAAAAAATGGTATTTTTTTTTCCAATTCGAAGCACAATTTTTGTAAATGTAATATAAAACTTTTATCGAACATAGAGGGGTGCCCTAACTTTTTTTTTTTTTTATATTACGTAACCGTAAATAACCGGTTTTTCCATAGTGGGAACCACTACCATTGGGGGGGCAAAACATTGGCGCAGTTTTTCCAAAACCATTTTGAAGCCAAGCGAAACTCGGACGCCAGCTCGAGCCGCCCAGCGACAAGTGACCGGCTGGATCATAAATGATTTACATGGCCCCCTAAAGAAGAGAACAATAAATGAAAATGGAAATTTGACGTGGGAGTACTGTTTTCCAACAAAATACTTGGGCCGTAAACCGTTGGGAAAGGAAAACATGGGTTAAGAAGGTTTGACCCAAAACGTTAACAACTAATTTTTTTGATTTGTTTAAAGAAACACTATTGAATCAATGACATTGTTCCATTCCGGATTTAAAGCCCCAAGGATACCTTTAATAATTAGAATGAATAAGGACTTTAAATTCTTTGAAACCCCCCTTAATGTATGAAATATAAAAAAGTGGTGGGGGAAAAAAAAATTTAAAGAACAATTAAATTTTTTTTTTTTTGAAAAATAAACATATTTTTTTGTGCATTTTTTTTTGTGGAAGGAAAGACCTTGGTTGAAATCCCTTCCAAGTAAAGTTGGAAAAAGTTTTTTTTTTGGATGGTGGCCACTAACATTACTTCCCCAAATAAAAAAAACCATAAAAAGAGCAAAGTGGGAAAAAATTCACATTAAATCCAACGAAAAAGACGCTGGGAAAGAGATCTTACCGTTGGGACTTATCACCCTCAAGGAGAGTTTTTGACAAAAACATTTTTTCCCTAATTGTAAAAATTTAACCAAAGATTTTTAGCTTCGTTGTTTTTTTTTTTAACACCCATGTACTCTGCCAGAAAGGAAAAAGAATATTGGTCCTTATCAATGCCAAATTGCCAAACCCCCGTGGTCCTAAAGGTTTTTCCTTCATAGTTTCGTACTCGATTAAAACAGAACTGTCCCACAAGAAGACAGAATGCCTAGCGGTGCTAATCCCCTTACCTCTCCTCCACTACTAACAGGGAAAATACAAATTCAGTTTGTTTGTTTTTTTTTTTAAGTAAATGTGTCCCCCCCCCCCCCCCTTTGTCCCCCATCTGGCTTTTTAAATAAAGTTTTCGTCAAGTTAGGGCAAATTTTTGGGTGCGAGCCAGTTGACACTGGCCATGTTTTTTTTTAAATCCAATAAAACTTTAACACACCTTTCATACCCGGTACCCGAAAGCTAACATGGTTTGTTTTTTTTTTTTTTTTTTTGACAGAGTTTTTTTTTAATTGAGTAACCCCCCCCAAACCAACAACACAAAAACAGCACCGAAACAGGCACACTATAGTGGGGTGGTCATACCTCTTAAATCCTCCCGCACTGAAAAACATAAAGCTTTTTTACCCACCGACCCAACCATAAAACTGTAACAACCTGTTTTGGGGGGGTGAACGGAAATTAAGACCGGAAGAACACCAAACTGAGATCACAACGCCTTTTACTGAAAGTAAGCCCAGCGAAAACCCCCCCTCTACTATGGACGGAACAAGCATTCTCTTAAAAAATAACAGAAAACGTCTAACCTGGAACCCCACACCCCACAGACGAAACCAAAGCCTTTAACTCCATGTAACGGTGGAGGACCAAATAGTTGGAAAGACCCATTGTGGGGGGGGAAAGTGTGGTGAGACCCAGAAACCGAAAGAAACAACGGGAGAACAAAACACATCCGCCCTGAGAACAAGAAAACAACAGACCGACTTGCCAAGGCCCTTTTTTCTGCCTGTGTGCGGTGCGGGTGGCCAAAATAGAATTCCCAAAAAGGTTGCGTGGCCCCGGCGAGGTCCCCCAATATATTATCGAAGCTTGCACCTCAGGTTTTACATTGACTTTTTTTAAAATCAAATTCGTGTTGTTTTGCAGAAAACGTGACCCGCCCAATTGGTGGCCTTTTAAGTGTTGTAATTAATTTGGTTTTTTTTTTTTTTTTTTTAGGTAATAATGTTGTTATATGTAAATGGAGGGTTTTTTAAATTCCGTGGGACCGAACCCCACTTTTATCGGTTTTTGCCAAGATATCAAACATTTTTTTTTTTTTTTTCCATGATTTTTTCCCTTTTTTACCTATGGAACTATCTGTATAAGATATATAGCAAAATTTTATTGCTTTAACGTCTAATAATTTATTTGCGAACTTGGGCTAATCGAGACGAAAAGGAAGGGTACGTTTAAAGTGAATGACCCCAGGGGGGGCGACCAAAGGCTGTAAAATGTGCCCAAATTACCCCAAAACAATACTTGTAAATAAATACCGTTTGCCCCATGACAATCGACGCCATTTTTGGCATTTGCCCTTCATTGTAATTTGCTTTTTATGGATAAAGTTTTTCATAGTTTTTTTAGCCATCCCCCCTTTTTTTTTTATCCAAAAAACAAAACGTTTTTAAAAATAATAAAAATAAATATAAATAATATAAAAATATATAATAAATTAAAATTAAATTAAATCCTTTTGGAAGCATGAAAAAGGATTTTTAAAAAAGAAACAAAATGAATGTTTTTTTTTTTTCAGTTTGGTTTTTCAAACCATACTGGGTAAGGTTAAAATGTTTTTTTTTTTTTTTTATTGCAACAAATAAGAAACACCAAACTGTACCCCCCCCCCCCCCCCCCCCCCCCTTGGCGAATCGTCCCCCCCTAGAAAACTTTTTATTTACTATTAGGCCAGGCCCCAAATCCCTATTGGAAGTTACCTAATGTTTTTGTCCCCGCCATATAATATTTTAAACACACACAGCACAAGTTTTTTAAACAACAAAAACAGCACAGAAAACCAGCAACCACTTAAATTGTGTGGGTCCCCCAAGCCCTCTAACCCCTCCGCAACCTGAACAGAAAGCTAACACCGACACCAAAACAGAACTGGGGCAAACCAACGTTTTGGGGCGGACGGAATAGACCCCGGAAGCAACACTGAGATTCATAGACGCTTTAACTGAGTAAAAGCAACAACAAAAAACCTTTCCAGTCCCCCCCCCCCCGACAGAAAACAGACATTCTCTAAAAATGAATTTGGATTTATTGCTTTTACGTCCCCCCTTCATATTTTATGCACTTTTGGCCCTATCCGGAGACGAAAGGGCAAAAAGGCGTACAGGGAATGACGCCGGTGGTACCAAGGGGTTGGACAAAGGCCCCTTGTGGCTGTCAGACTTACCACAAAGCTTATGGGGAGGGGCAAGGGTTTTCCCCCCACGGTTCCGTGGGTCTCCCCCCCTGCCGTCTGTGTCCCCTCATCCCGTTTTCGGTGTTTGTCCTTTTTTGGTCGTTTGCCGTCCGGGAAGGGTTTATCGCCAAAGGAAGGGTTTTTTTTTCCCCCCCGACGACAAAACCCCAGAAAGCTCGCCCCAAATTAGTTTTCCAGGGGAAGTTGAAACTCCCCCCTTATTTCCCCCACGCAAAAAACCGCGAGAAGGTGGGTCCCGATTTTTTTTTTTTTTTGGAATTTGGAATGCCCTCCCCTTTCCTTAAGTAAACAGAACCCCCATCTAGCCTTTGAAACACCCATTTCCCCAGCCAAAACACAGAAAGCCAAAGCCCATGGGTCCCCCCCGCCCCCCCCCCCCCCCTTGGGGAGGCCAAACAAGAAGCGGGAAAGCCTTTAAGAGCGAAAAAAAAGCCAGCAAATATAACCGTGTCCCCCCCCAAGGCCTAAATCTCACATTGGAAAAACCATAACCTAGTACTTTTTTCTTAACATCAACTCGTCCAGGCCTTGCCACGGAACGGAAACAGAACCCAGAATGTACAACAATTGGGAGATTTAAATTGAAGCAAAGGACAGAAATAAAAGAGAGAACTAAAAAACCCCCCTTTTTAGTCTATATACCAGAAACCCTAGACAATTTTAAACAAAAATTTTAATGAACTGAAGAAAAATGATAAACAACCAGCCCACGAACTTTGAAAACAGCAAACCACATACAGCACAAACCAGAAGCTAAACTCTGTGTAAATGGAAGGAGACCCCAATGAGACCCGTAGAACAGAGCGCGGGAACAACACACGTTCCCCACCATGGTACCAAAAGAAACCAACAGACCCCCGACTGCGGAAGTGTGGGCGAGGTGATGCCCCTCTCCGCTGTGGGTGCGGTGGTACAGTTAAGTAGTTCCAAAAGGTGCGGGGGGCGGCGAGGGTCCCATTATCCAAAGACTGGACCCGCAGGTGGGCCAAATTGGAAACCGTTTTTTCAAATTTGTGTTTGAATGGCAGTGGGGCGGCCAAAATGTTGGCCTTTTTTTTAGGTGTGGGGGTTTTTTTAATGTAATGTTTTTGCGAGTAAAATTAAGTTTATTGAATATCCGGTAGTGAGGCCTTCATCGGGGGACTGAACACTAATCGTCCCCCCCGCCAATATCAC
This sequence comes from Sweltsa coloradensis, assembly GCA_024449915.1. Taxonomy (NCBI): domain Eukaryota; kingdom Metazoa; phylum Arthropoda; class Insecta; order Plecoptera; family Chloroperlidae; genus Sweltsa; species Sweltsa coloradensis. Next base: position 6,161 of record JAMZAV010013769.1, on the reverse strand, counting down.
ATTTTTCCCCCCCCCAAAAAAAAAAAAAAAGGGATTTTTTTTTCCTTTTACTAATAATGGGAACCCCTAAACCTGGTAACATGGTGGCAATTTTTTCCACTTTCAAACAATAAACTTTTTTTTTTTTTTTTTGCAAATAAGATACAGTGGGACCCCTCCGCAAATCGATCAACCAGTTTGCAATTGGGGGGCCATGGTTTTTTTTTTGCAATTGCTTTTTGTAGAATATGTTTTCATAAGTCAGCCATTTTTTTTATCGAGACTTGAAAAAAACAAACCTAACCTGGGGAGCTAAGAAGTTGTTTTTGAGTTTTTGACCCCAGATTAGACTTACATAAAATGCCCCGGCGGAAAGGAAAATTGGTTAGAAAAAAAGTTTTTCCAACCTGAGGATTGGAAAGAGGGAACTTCGAAAACAACCGTTTTTTTTTGAGGAATTGGAAGGGTAAAAGGCCGGTACATTGGGGTTTTTATTCAAAGACCTGGCCCCTGAAAAGGAAAAAGGTAGTGGCCCCATGAATAATTTGAAACGCCCCTGAACCGCAAAAACCTGGGGTTGGAACTAAGCACCTCTACAATGTTGGGGGGTGGGGGGGGGCCAAGTCGAAGGTGAAACATGTGATGACCTTTTCCCGATGAAGAAGGAGAGGTTTTTTTAAGCCATTTTTCCAATTAAATTTTTTTGGGGGAGTAACTGAACTGGGACCAGCGTTTGTAAAAATTTTTAAATAATCACTAGAACCACGAAACTATCTACTAAACCCATAACGAAAGGCCCTTCCCATTTAATTAACTTTGTATCTCCCGTAAAACGATTTTAAAAAGGCAAAAAATTTTAATCACTTTTTACCACTTTTCAAAAAAATAATTTTTTTATGGTTTTTTTTTTGTTTTTATGGATGTCTAACCAAGCACTGGGAATCCCCTACCTACTAAAAAACCCCAACCCTTGTACCGACCGGAGAACGTCCCCCCCCCGGATCCCGAACATAACAGCCATTGTTTAACAGACTGAAAATCCAACCGACCACACTTACTCCCAAGTAAAACTGCTAAGAGGATTTGGGCCTCCCCCGCGTTCTGGTGGGTCCCCTGCCCCCTACTTGGACTTCCAAAAATTTTCCAAAAGGAAATACTTTGACAAATTTTCCCCAACAAGCAGCTATATATTTTTACTGCAAACCTCTCCCTGCCCAACTCCATCAAGGATGCACCTAGTTTTTATAAAGTAAAGCCCCCCAAAAAAAACGAGCTTATCGACCATTTTTGGTAACGGCCGGGACCTTAATTAAAAAATCAAATAAAACGAAAACACGGGACAAAACTTAAGTAGACCATCTCTTTCAAGAACCCAATTTTTTAAACGAAACCAACCTCAAACTAAATTTATAAACCCGTTTTTTTACAGACATTAAAATCTGACTAAACTTATTAGAGGAAACTTAAGATCAGTACTATGAAAATAAGATTGAAAATGCTAAAACAAAACGCCCAAAAAATTCAGGAACAATTATCACTGATGTCCACAAATAAAAAGAAAAACAAAACACAACCCAACAACAATCTCTGAAATCCAAAAACCGGGCAATAGTAGGGTCATTTTCGACACTTTTTTGTGGACCGTTGAGAGGAACAAATGACGATTTCTCAACAGATTTGTTCCTCTTCGGAAGGTTTTATAAAAAATTAGGGCCCCCCCATTGGCCCCCTCGCGAAAAGTGGTGGGCCATACCCCCGCCCAGGGCCCCAAAATCCAATAATGGCGGGCCATTTACCACATCTGAACACTATCTTTTGCAATGGTTTTAGGCGCTAGAGTATTCGCGTAGTAGATGTGGGTTTTTTATTGGTTTTTTAGGGTCAAGGAATTCGTTTTTCTGAAGTCGGTTTGTGGCAATTAGACCCCATTTTTTTAAAAGCTTCGAATCCAAGATGGCCGTCGATTTTGCAGCTTGGGAAATAGCCAGTTTTCTCGAAAATCGTAGTAGAACTTTCATATAAAGACTCGAATGAAAAGCCCTGTTCACATAATTTTGAATAATTGGACAGAAAAGCTACCAGATAGTGCTCATAAATCTAATAATTGGTCCAAAAACTTCAATATAATAATACGAAAAATATGTGCTCCTTTTTATAGACAATTTAGCGATTTTCTAAAGTGCTGTTATAAGAGTGGGCTATGGGCACATGAAATTGAGAGACAATGACGATTTCTCAACGGATTTGTCCTCTAAGAAGGTTAACATACCTGCAGCTACAAATCACACCCACAAAGAAACCCTTGAGCCTCGCTTTTAAATATGTTTCATGATAATTAGTCTTATGTTTATTATTGCAATATGCAATAAATTTGCAAAGTGAAAAAATGAACATACAAGATTAAATATCCAACTATTACGTATTTGGCCCTGGATGGATTAATAACAAAAATATCATTGGAAAAAATACTATAAGATTATTAATGTCCTTCAAAGAAAAAAGCAACCCATGAAAACTCTCCACAAAAAAAAACAAGCACTGGATGGACTAACCTCAATTGGATTTTGCAAATGGTTCGTTTGTGTGCAATGCACCATCCGTCAGTAAGCTCAGGCGCATAGGTATTTATTTTTACCAATCGAGAGGGAGAGGGAGGGGCAATTAAAACCTGTTAGGTTCCAAATTCACCAAAAATGTAGTTAATCTAAGATTTTGATATCCCCCAGTGGTGACTGTAGAGGGAGGCAAGGGAGGCCAGGTCTCCTAAAAAAATGTTCTGGAAGAATTAAGAATTGTTAAAAACTGATTTTCGTGCTTTTAAAATAGCATACTTAATAAATACACACTGTTCCTACATTTCCATTCACTTACTTATAAAGTGGTGTGTCCTCTCTCCTTTTAATTGTTACAGTAATTCTTTTTCAAATACCTACATACTGTGGTTTAATTTTAATTTCAATCATGTTTTTTATTCCACTAGAAGAGAGAGTGCAGCCAAAACATTTTCCACTCCCAGTGGTAAGTGGCCACTTCAAGGCCATTTTTTGAACGCCCTGACCCACCGGAGCAGACGCTGATCCGGAAACCATTCTGGTATGCTGGTCATGGCAGCAGCGGGATTTTGCGGGAACATCGCAGACCAATTTGACATATCGATCTCCCCCACTCCTCCATGAAAATCATTGGACGTGTAAGCATGTTTTTAGAGTGGAATGGAAAGCGCAAAAAATTAAATTGGCCCCACACCAAGAAAAAAAAGAACCATTGATGTGCAAACAATGCATGGAAAGGAAAGGGTTTACCCATTTTTGGTAGGAGTTTTCACCTCAATTACAAATTTCCACTTTTTTTTTAAATGTATAAAAATTAGCCAATATATCATTTGACAAAAAAGGTAGACCAAATAAAAAAAAATTGTATTACATGTATAATTTCAGCTGCAATTGATTGTTTCACAATGTAACAAATTGACCGACCAGAATGACAATTCTGATGACTGGATTTAACCCGCACGGGGTTTTACAGCATGATACTGAAGGAGTGTGTAATAAAGATAAAAAAAAATTCATAGACATTTTACCTTGGGTTACCCTGGATCAAGCCCATGATTTTTGCCTCGTTTTTTTTTTGGCGACATTTTGGAAACTACTTCCTAATATTATGTGCGGGTAAGTTTCCAAAAACCCATTTCTGTCAAGAAAACGAGGTTTTCCCTATTTTACTGACTGGCGAAAAGCCCTGGGAAATGTTTTTATAAAAAAGCGTACCCGAAAGCACTAAACGTTACGGTAAATTATTTTCGGTGGTTTAGTTACATTGCCTTTTTTGTAGGTTTGTCATAATCGGGAAAAATATTTTTGTGGGTAGAAGCAGTTGTTGGGGGACCCCACACTTAATTATGCAAAATTTTTTAACCAAATCTATTTGCTGTAGGGCCTATATTACAAAATTTTTAAGTAGGTAGGCTACTAAATAAACACCACGTTCCAGTGTTGTGGAAAAAATAGGCCCTAGTTTAGTTTACATTTTTTTTCTTTAAAATAAAAGAAACTAAAGACCACAATTGCATAAAACAATCAAAATGGGGACGGTTTTTAAGTTGCAAATAATATAAACACTTCAATTGCTGAATCTTTATGTTTTGTAAAATTGTTGCTTGTTTGTGATAAGTAATTTTTTGTTATATTAATTTTTGTCACAGATATGTATTTACAGTTAGTTAGGCCTAGAAAAAAGGGGCCCGTTTCACTTTCCAGTGTGGCAAACCTTAATAACATAATAAAACAATATTTTACAATATTTGTAAAATGGCATAATGCCTACAATAAACAATTATTACAATTTAATAAAATTAAAAACTATTTTCATACACCAAATATGTATTTACTACGTAGTATTAGTAAAGTAGGTATTGTCCCTGTTTGTTTCTTGGGGGGTTCTTGACAGGGGGATAGTTGGGGGGCCTTATCCATGTTTTTGCTACCACTGTTGACACCATATAGGGAACAAATGGACACTTGACCCACAAGCCCCCAAAAAATATATCCAATCGGGAATTTTAGTTTCGTGGTGGTGTGTCATGATTGAGCACAACCTTTTGGGATCTTAAAAACAAAGATTTTCCGAGAACTCTTTACCATTTAAAGCTAAGAGGGGTCTGCAAGGATTGCTCATTTCATTTCGTGCCTGTTGGTGGTGCTTCCACAAACATGGTAAATGAAGGATGGACCTGGAAAACCATTCCAAGGGGGGAGGAACCCAGTCGGGGAATGTTTAAAAACCCAGGGCCAAGAACTAAATAAAAGCCCCTGAATGAAAAAAAGGGTTTTTTTAAAACCTAAAGGGGGATGGAAATTTTCCCCGGAAAAGTTTTTTTTTTAAAAACGAAAGGGAAAATTAGTCAATAAAATGATTTTTTTTGGGGGACATTGGTATGAAGATTTTTTTTTTGATAATTTAATTTTTTGAATGTTTTTCCCAAGACAGTAAAAAATAAAAAATAAACGTGGGGAAGATGGTTTTTATTGGGCAACCCCTGAAAAAAAACCCCAAAAAAAAGAACGCAAAAAAAATGGGAAAAAAAAAAAGGGAAAAACCCCCAAAAGACGGTTTTGAAATAAAAAAAAAATAGAAAAAAAAATCCCGCCAGACAAGGGGGTTTTTACTCCCCTAAAAAGGGGCCTACGATATTGGGCCCCCAGGGGGGGGGGGGGCGATCGGGGAAAAATTTTTTAAATCCAGGGGCCCAGCAAAAGCGGAAAATTTTTTCCCCCTCAAGGGCAAAAAACCCTTAAAGGGTATTTTTTTTGGGGGGGAAAAAAAAGCCAAAAACCTTTGCACTCAAAGAATTTGGGGCCCCCCACCGTAGAGGTGAAGCTCCCCCCAAAAAAATTTTTTTTTTTTTTTTTTATTGATAACCCCTAGTTTCTGTGGGGGGGCCCCAACAAAAAAAAAAAAAAAAACAAGGAGGGGGGGGGACAAAATACGTCCAACCTAAACGATAAGAAAAAAGGGGGGGCCCCACTGCGATGCAGCCAGGGGGGCCGCGTTTTGGATTGCGCGAATGAGGGTGGGAAAAAAAACCCAAGACAGTAAATTTGGGGGGATGGGGGAAGGGGCACGCTTGGCAGGAAAAAAACAAAAGGAAAAAAAATTTGGAAAAAAAAAAAAATTAATTTTTAAAAACAGGACCAAGGGGAAAAATTAGTTAAAACTAGGATTAAAAATATTATGTACACGAAAACCCAATCCTTAATGAAAATTAAAAACTCCTCCCTTTTTGCTTTTAGGGGAAAAATTTTTTCCGGTAGTCTATTTTTTAATTGAAAAACATGTTTTTCTAATTGTTTTTTTATGGTTTTTTTTTTTTCATTTTTTTGGTTTTTTTATTTGAATAGTTAAAAAAAAACACACTTTTGGGGGGAAACCCCGGGGGAGGTTAAAAGAAGTAGGGTTTTTTGGGGGATGGGTCCCAAAAAAAAGGGGTTTTTCTTTTTGGCAAGGGGGCCCGCCTGAAAAAAAAAACCCCTTTTATTGGGGGTGGGGGGCTTCAAGATATCGTAAGGCTTTAATTAAAAAAAAAAAATTTTTTTGGGGTTTTTGGGATATTGAAAAATGGTTTTTTAAAATTTTATGAAAAAACTTGGCTAAAACCCCAAAAGGGGGGGACGAAGGGGAGGGGG
>JAMZAV010013768.1:0-13114 GCA_024449915.1 Sweltsa coloradensis | reverse complement strand
TCCATGCCAATTAAAATCTATCCCGTGTCTTAAGAAAATTTTGATGGTTTAATGTAAAAAAATATAGCCATTTAGTGAATTCTGTTAATGTTAATTTTCCCGCAATGTTGATTTTACCTTGATTTATTGTTGCAATCCGAAATAAAAATTAGCATAATGAACGCCCATGTCTTGTGAACACAACGCGTTTAAATTTTGATTTTTTAAATAAAACTTTTACAGAATTTACAACATGATTTATAACGCAAAGTGCGATCGACGCCGCGCATCCAAGATGGCGTCGAAAATCTATGACGTACACGCATTCGAGACCACACGTCATTTTTATGTGGTAATGAGTAGCCGACGATTTTATTTTGGTTTCGCGAAATAGTACCGCCTGTATGGGTCAAAGCTGAAATATGCGTCTTTTTAGCCTTCGACCGCCGCACTACTTAAGGGGAATCAACCGGGTCGTTGAACGCCCAAAAAACCCTTTTTTTTTTGTTCGGCCTTTTTTCATGTATATTATAGAGAGACTTGAAAAAAAAATGGGATTTTTTTGGGGGGGATTTGGAGGGGTATTTGGGGGTTTCGATACCTTATATTTATGTGTTCTAATTCAAATCGTTAAATAAAACTACTTACTGAAACCAAAAAAAATTTGGCACGCATTTAGAGTAAAGTGTTATAATTGCTCTGACTGCAGAAAAATTGAAATTTGTGCAATGGGTTGAACAGCATGAATTTTTTCGCGTACCTCTACGAATGTCATATAATATAGTGCTCGTTTCGTACACTGACGTTACTACAGCAAGTGACAACACTTATATAAGTCCCAGCAGACCCTTGGCACGAAAGTGCACTTTCCAACGAGGTATAACACTTCAAAATGGTCTAGGCACTATCGAGATCGAGCTGAAGTTCCGAGTGCATTGCAAAAACTTGAAAAATTTCTCGCGCATCAATCGCGGCGAAGATTCGACGCGTCCAACCACTGCCGCTCAGTGCTGCCGCTCATGGCCCTCTCCGGGCGAACTATCTCTACTTCGCGTCGTATTCTGACTGAGCGAAGCGATAGTATCATAGAGATTTAAAACGGCTTGGAGTGACGCTAGAGCAGTGACACACACTACAGAGTATTACTGGAGTATACTGAGTAGCTAGCAGCCAATAATATTGTTTCGTACGTTGTGATGACGAATAAAAAAGAAGCGAACTAAACTTACTGAACTTGAACAAATTTTTTTCAACGATTTAGGGTAGCATAACAAAACGTCTTTACAGACTGTGGTTCCCGGGGGCGTTTTTGATTGATTTTTGTTTTTTCCCCTGAAGCCTGTTTTAGATGGTCTAACGTTTTGTAAAAATTTTCTTGCAAGGACAAGAAGAATCCAATCTTGCATGGATAATTAAATACAAAAACACCTCCATCTATTGATGATTTTTCCACGTCTCTTTGTTTGCTACATTTAATAATTTCGGGGGCACCCCCTTCAGCCAAGTAGTATTTAGCATGTCTGGTAAACAAAATACAACAAAATTCAGCAATTTGATGTCAATTGCTGACTAGTTTAGTAAAAATAAATTACGTTTCAATTTGCTAGGAAAAACATAACTTGATTTGCTAGCTTTTCACCACAGACAATACACCAAGTCTTTCTACACACACTCTACTACTCTAGGTCTTTCTTCACCACCCCACCATGTGAATTTCCCATCGCTAAGTAGTTGCCGTCATCGGCGTCATACAACCTTTGTTTTCACAGATTCTTATTAGCATCACTGCTCGCGCATTTAACTTATTTATGCAAACATTAGTTTTTACACGTCACTTCAGTCCATTCACTATGGCCAATTGGGGGTGGCAGCTAGCATAGGAATCGAGATCAGCATCTTTGCTGCGTGATTACCAATATCCATTTTTCAATTGGGACCATTTTGAATAAAAACTATGCTAATCATTTGATAGCTAGTAGCCTATAATATTTTTCTTGGTGAAAAATTCATTATTCATTATTTACGGTTTTTTTTATATTTCAAAACTACTTGTTTTACGGGTATGTACAGGATTTCGCGGCCCCTTTGGGTTTGGGGAAACCACTGAATTATTCATGATTACAAGGTTGCTTTACCAATAACAATTGTCAGTGATACCTAACTGGTAGCAGTTTTTCAAATTTTTTGTGGTAATGCCTGTCAAAAGCTCAAAACTGACCTGAAACCGTGAGGTTACCGACAGTGTCGGCTCGGGCGCTCAGCGCTTGACATTCGGGAGATCTCGGTTCGAATCTCGCTGAGACCGGCAATCCTGACTGAAGGTCGTTTCCGATTTTTTTTTATTTGTAAATGCGAATGCAGGGATTGAGTCCTCTTAAAACAACCCTAAACTTTCCCTTTCCTAACTACCCAAAAGGCTAAAGACGGCACTGTCCCCTACAAAGGCCATCTCCCCTTTGGCGAGAAAAAACAATAACATAATTAATAGATTTTATTTTAGGTAACTCTTTACACTTAAGACAAATTCAGTGTGTAACTAATTCGATTGCCACCAGAATCATATCATATTTAACTTTAGTGATTTCCCAAACGTTCCCAAAAAGTTTCATCAAGATCGGAGTAGCCGTTTGCCCGGACACGGATCAAATATCATGAAAATATTGCATTTAAATTAGGGAAAATAGTAAAAGTACGATATTCATTACAAATATTTATTCGATTCCCCCCAAAATCATAACATATCTAACTTGAGTGATTTCAAACGTTCCCATAAAGTTTCATCAAGATCGGAGTAACCGTTTTGCCCGGCCGCGGCCCAAAATATCAAGAAAATATGCATTACAAATTGAAAAAAATCGTAAAAGTACGATATTCATGAGAAATATTTCTTGAAATGTACCCAAAAACGTGGCAGGTCTAAGTTCAGAGATTTCGAAGGTCCCCTACAATTTTCATCAAATGCATATGCCGTTTGCCCGGAATCGTGCGAACAAAAAATACAAAAAAAAACAAAAAAAACAAAACAAAACACTGGAGCTAAATTTTTTGAGGGGTCAGTAAAATTTGAAGTCTTCGCTTCGCTCATCCAACAAACAAACAACAAGACACTTGGCTTTCTAAAAATCTTATTTATTCGTTTCTGCGAGATTTATTGAACCATGGCCCGGGTTTGAAATCGTCTCAGGATATATTTTTGAAATGATATTGTCGAATTGCACAACCCCAAACGGAAAAATTTAAAAGTTAGCTCCGCCCAATAAGAAATATGACCATTGTTTACATATATGTCATTTATTAATATCACAGTGTGTACACGCTGTATTTCTTGTGTGGTATATACTAGGAAGCTTCGCAAACACTTTTTCAGGCGCGTTGTTGGATGAGCGTATGTTTTTTTAAACAAAAAAGCGTAAAATTGCGATTTTCATGAGAAATTATTTTTCGATCGCGCTCAAATTCCCACCAATATATTAATTCATTAAATATGGGTTCTGTGTAAGAATCATTACAATCGGAAAAAGCATGTAGGTGTTATAAGTCGAAGAATGATAAAAAAAAAAAATAATTCGTAAAATTGCGTTTTTTCATGAGAAATAATTTTTCGATTGCGCTCAAAAACGTAGGAGTTCTAAGTTCAGAAATTTCGAAGGCCTCCAAAAAATTTTTCATCGTAATTGGAGTATGGGTTTTGCCGGGAAAATCGTGCTAAAAAACAGAAAAAAAAAAAAAATCCGGATTTTTTTCCAGTGTAGTGAAATGGAATCTTCGCTCGCTCGCACGCTCATCCAAAAACTCGAACTTGCTTACCAGTGTAGGTAGAGATTAGAAGATATTTGTTTTAAGTTTTTAAATTATAAAATGCAATATAAATAGGAAAACGCTTAAGTCCCGCCGCGTTGTTGGATGAGCGTAATTGGTGCATTGAGCTGCCATGTGTTTATCGGATTTACTGTTGTTTTTGTGAAAAAACATTACTAAGTTGAAGATATTTTAAAAATTAAATTAAATTAATAAAAATTAACTTTAAAATTTTTAATTTTTTTAATGATTCGTAATTTAAAAAAGGAAAAAATCGTAATATTGAAATTTTCATAAGAAATAATTATTCGATTGCGCACAAATTTTACACGAATTATTAATTCATATATTAAGGTTCTGTAAAAAATCATTACAATCGGTTAAAGCCTGTAGGTGTTATAAGCTGGAGCAATTTAAAAAATTTAAAAAAGTTGTAAACTTGCGATTTTCGTAAAAATATTTTTTTGATAACGCTCAAATTTTACACGAATATATCAATTCATAAAATAAAGGTTCTGTGAAAAAATCATTACAATCGGACAAAGCATGTAGGTTTGAAGTTGAAGAAATTGTTAAAAAATCGAAAAAGATCGTAAATTGCGATTTTCATGAGAAATTTTTTTTTGATTGTGCTCAAAAACGTGGCAGTTCTAAGTTCATAGATTTCGAAGACCTCCATAAAATTTCCCTCGCAATCGGAGTATCGGTTTAGCCGGAATCGTGCTAACAAACAGACAAAAATACAAAAAAAAAAAAAAAAAAAAAAAAAAATTCCGGATTTTTTTTTCCAGTGTAGTGAAATGAATCTTTGCTTCGCTCGCTACCTCATCCAATCAACGCAAAATTATTAGAATGAAAAAAATAAATGGTAACGAAAAAATGTAATAAAATTTACGTAGATGTTTACTTTGTGTAAAAAAAATGTCCTTATATGGAGCATCTAAAGTTATTTTATTTCCCCTTTAGTAAACAAAAAACACTTTTCTTCATTGCCCGTGTTTGAACTTTTGCTTTTGATTTAAATATCTAATTGCGCAGGAACCTGACATTGCCCCCTCCCTCCTTATAAAGTTCAGCCTCGGGGATGAAGTAACACGCGAAAAGTGGTTTTTGGATGAACGAAGTGAGCTATGCGAGAAGACATCAATTTGACTAAAAACATTTAAAAGGCTTGGATTTGTTTTTTGTTTTCGTGTTTTGGCTATTCGACCGCGTTTTTTCTATTTTCCAAAAAATGCAACCAAATCAAAATATAGTGAATGGCTTTAAAACCTGGGCCCATTCTAGAAAAACAAAGTTATTTTTTTCAAATTTTTCGATCCAGTACAAGGCCAATATCGCCATCCCCAAAATAATTTCAAATTTCAATTCGTCACGGCACACCATTCAACTTAGGATGTTGTTTTTGTGACATTAATTTTCAACTGGTTTCTAGGGGGTGGCTGAGAGTTTTTTTTTTTTAATTTGTCGTTCCTGCGTATTTTTTCGTTTGGTGGTACGAATCGGTACAAAATATCGCCAAACGAAAAATTCCCCTGGAAAGACAATTGTTAAAAAAAAAACTTTTTCTCTCAGTCAGCCTATAGAAAACTAGTTGAAAATTAATGTCACAGAAACACAACACCCTACGTTTAATGGTGTTCCCTGGCGAATTGAAGTTGGAAATTATTTTGAGGTGGCTATATGGCCGTGTACCGGATCAGAAAAATTGAAAAAAAATATTTTTATTTTCTAAAATAGCCGGTTTCAAAGCCATTCACTATATTTTGACTTGGTAGCTATTTGGAAAATAGAAAAACGCGGTTGAATAGCCCTATGTAACTTATTTTTTGGGCCGGTCAAACAGCAGAAATTTTAATGAAGCTTTATTAAAATTTTAGGAACTTTGAAATCTCTTGTTTATACGGGACATTTCTGGATGCAACCGAAGAAATCATTCTTATCAAAAAAGCAAAAACAATTTGATTTCTTTTTTTGCTGCATTTGCTTTCAATTCGCTCTCTGCACTAGCAAGCTTCCCGATCTTTGTATTTTCAGGAAACGTCCGCTATATCTAGTTTTATTCTATCATTTATGGCGAAACCAGAGTAATATTTGCCATGAAAAATCGTACTTTTCAGTATAATTTAAATCCAAATATTTTTTTGGAAAATTGGCTTTTGGCTTTGCAGGCCGACAACAGTGACATTTCAGGGGCGCACTAATAATTACATAAAAAAATAATTCGTATTTATAATGTACCCCCCCCAGTTACATAACTGATTTTCAGTGGGGGACAGTAATATGAAGCCGAACAAGCCAACCCTGTAGGCGCTGACACCATCGACGAGCAATCAATGACCGACTAGAGACCGCCGACCCCGGGATATTTTGAAGTAGAAAAAAACCGTCATCAGCCTGCAAGCGCATATTCTCTCAAGGCGCGAATGCGAGCCACCATACAAATAAAAAGAAGTCGGATCCCGTGAATGACTATTCAATCAAAAATCGAGTTCCTGATCTCGTGGTTGCCTACACGTTTTCGTAGGGGCTTCAAACATAAAACCTTCAGAGCAATATGCTCATGCTCGTGTCCTTTCAAAAACGGCAAAGTGACATTTTAAAAATTTAAGGAATATATAGTGCATGTAGTCAAATTTTTTCCGGGGGGGGGGGGGGCGGGGGCGAATGACAGTTCCCCGGGATTATAGTGAATTCAACACTGATTGCAAAGACCTGACCCCCAAGTTTTGGTGCCCAGCAATAAAAAATCAAGTCACCAAGTCTGCAGAGAAAAAAAAGGAGTGGACAAAGACGAACCAAAATTGTGCGTTTACGTGAAATAAGAAATAATTTCAATGAACCAATTAACTTGACTAAAATATATTATAGATAAAATATTTATTAATTACACTTGGGCCATTGCGTTTGCATTGCCACAGTAAAATACAGCTTACACGTTGGTTGGGGGGGGGGAGGGGGGCGGAGATGTAAACCCTTTGGGGAAACGTTGCCCCTGGTAAATTACCTTTCGACATTAAAAAAATAGGAAGGCAGCGACCACCTAAGCTGGTCCCAACGCTGATTATGGGCCTGCCGCTACTGCTACTGACTTAGATATAAGTAATATGAAATGAATGTGCAAGGAAGGAGTTTCCTGCAAAACTTGCAAGCAAGGCTTATTAGAATGTATTAGAATTTTTTGTCATTATTTTGTACCATGCTCATTATAATAGTGCGCAGGCGCATGTGTTAAAATTAGGCGCAAAAATTACCAGTGTGTAGCAATTATGTAGGCCTATTGCGTCGAAAAACAAAAAAAACAATTTAGTCCAATATGAGGTGTGAACTCTATACAATCTAATAGTTTTATCACAATCATAGGTAAAATTAAAAATTGGGAAATTGTGCTTAAGTTTGAACAGCCTCGAAAGATTGATAGAGGGGGTTATGCAAGTATCTATGTGCATAATACTGATTTAACAATAACAAATAATAAGAGCCTGATTGGTCACATAAATTATAATATAAATGGGGTTTTCAGTCTATGGATATTTCCCGCTCCGTATGTATAGAGGTTACTTTTTTTTTCGATAGGGGTACCTAATACGGGAAAAAAAGCAAAATGAAAGGGCCGCTCTCGCGTCCTTTCGCGGGGGAAGTGAACTCTATTCTTCAAATTCCCTGGTCTACCAAATTGGATAAAATACATAAACAAATACTTGTCAAGCAGGCGGCTGATCTGACTACTCAACCTTCCATTGGAGGAAGTATATAATCGTCTTATTCCTCATTTGTATACTATTTTAATATCGTGTAAAGCTGGCTACACTAATTATACTAGTAATCATATCTCATCTCAATTTGAACTCTTTCTGTAGAAGCAAAAATCTAAAAGAGATTTAAACCAAGACTCCTTCCTGCTCCAATCGTACGAGCCGAACCGCTCTTTACAGCGCATTTCGGCAAGGGACACTCAAAAAAGCTCAAATCGTGTAACGTAAGCCGCCCGCGGCCGGGAGCAGCGTGAACCTGCTTCATCAACGCTCGAGCGCGACTGATCAGATGGACCTCGTAGACCTGGCGGGTTAGTCAGCGGCTCGGAGGGGCGGGGGATCTTCTAGCATGACTATTTCACATAGCTTTATCGACTGATGGTCGCAATTAGGCGTATGACTGTTTTTCAGGCCGGTTGATTCCCCTTAAGATGCCACCGATTCGAAGCGAGCCCTGATCCAGTAAACTATAAACTTTTGCTTTGCTGCGTCCGGAGCCCCTAGAGAAGTTTTAATTTTGGGATAACTGTGTACACTAGGAAGCTTCGCAAACGCTTTTTTTAGTCGCGTTGATGGATGAGCTTTTTAATTATAAAATGTTACTATTAATTTAAAATAATAAAACATATTAACACGGCCCATACAAAGCAATCATTAGGTCTGTTGGTTTTTTGATTGTTTGGAACAAGGCTGTGAGTAAGGTATACAATCTCCTGTGAATTTTTTATACAAGGCTGTGAGAAAGATCTAAAATCTATATTTTCGTGCTATTTGGGCGGATTCTGACCAAACGGGTGGGGCTACAACTTTCATATTTCACATGGACATTAAGGTAAGGGTAATGTATTGACTTTTGAAAGAAAAAGTTGAAAAAGTTACCCAGAATATAGAAATAAAGGTTTTAATATTTAACACCTCAAAAAAACTAAATTTAAAACCTTTATTTCTATATATTCTGGCTAACCTTTTAAACTTTTTTTTAAAACGTAAATAATACCTGACCTTAATGTGCATGTGAAATATAACGTTGTAGCACCACCCTTTTGTGAATCGGCCCAAATGTCACAAAAAATATCGCATAAAATCAAAAAAAATCGTAAAAGTACGATTTTCATAAAAATATTTCTTCGCTTTCCAAAAAAACGAGCAAGTTTTAAGTTCAGAGTTTTCGAAGGTCTGTAAAATTTTTCATCAAGATCGCATATCCCCTTTGCTCGGTATAGAGAGCGAAAAACAAAGAAAAAAAAAACAAAAAAAAAAAAAAAAAAAAAAAAAACCCGTGAAAATTTTTTTTTGGGGGGGGGGGGGGGGGGGGCGTGAAATTGAAGTCTTCGCTTCGCTCCCCAAAAAATTTGGGGAACCGATACGAATAGGAAAATGTCCGCACGAAGCTATTATTTTTCGGGCCCTTTAGCATTTTTAGAATATGACTTTGGGCAATTTTCCCCCCTTAGGAATATTAAATTTTGTCAAGTTTATTAAAAAACGTTTTTCGAGCAACTGGGAAATTCAACTTTACACACAATTTGCCTGTACAACGTTATTTTTGGGTGCATATAACCCTCGTAGGGGCTTACGGGGAGGTGCATCGGTGTTTTGGGAGTGTTGCCAAGTGAGGGAGTAGGACACATTGGCAGTTGGCACATAGTCATACGCTCGGCCAGGAAGCACCCGACGCACGTGAAACTTTATAATTTACATACTTCTCAAGAAAGCATACATGGGCAGCCCTATACAGTCATAGATTTTCAAAATTTGTCTTGAGTCAGCCAGAAAAAAAATCACGAATATAAAATCGAAATTCCAGAAAACTAATAAAGTTTCTATAAATTATTGGATGAGCGTAGCGAGCGAAGCGAAGATTCCATTTCACTACACTGGAGAAAAAAATCCGGAATGTTTTTTTTCTTTCTTTTTTTTTTTTATTTTTGTTTTGTTTGTCCACACGATTCCGGCTAAACCGATGCTCCGATTGCGATGAAATTTTATGGAGATCTTTGAAATCTCTGAACTTAGAACTGCACCGTACAAAAAATTGATCAAAAAATTATTCTCCTTGAAAATCGCAATTTTACGATTTTTTTCGTTTTTCTTATTTATTTTTGTTTGTATTTTTGTGTGTTGTTACACGATTCCGGCTAAACCGATACTCAATTGCGATGACATTTTCTGGAGACTTTTGAAATCTTGAACTTAGAACTGCACCTTTTTGAGCGCAATCGAAAATTATTTCTTATGAAAATCGCAATTTTACGATTTTTTTCCCGTTTTTCTTGTTTTTCTGTTTGTATTTTTGTGTTTTGTTAAACACGATTCCGTCTAGCTAAACCCATACTCCAATTGCGATAAATTTTCTGGAGACCTTCGAAATCTTTAAACTTAGACCGGGCAAAACCCTTTTTGGGTAAAATCGAAGAAATATTTCACATGAAAATCGTATTTTCACGAGTTTTTACTATTTTTAGTGCGATATTTTCGTGAAAATTTTGGCCGATTCTGACCAAACGGGTGGGGCTACAAACGTTCATATTTCACATGGACATTAAGGTAATGGTGATGTATTGCTTTTTTAAAGAAAAAGTTAAAAAAGTTAGCCAACATCAATAGAAAAAAAAGTTTTAATATGAGTTTTTTGAGGTTTTTAATAACAATTAACAAGTAACAATAGAAACTTGACAACAATCAACCCACAATGCATTCAAAATGCACTTGCAAAGGAAAAGTGGTCATACAAAAACTAAAAACGTGTTGTGTTCAGCGCGTAGGAAATTTTTTAAAGTTGGGGGGGGGGGGGGGGGGGGGGGGACTTTGGGGGTGGGCCACGAACCCAGCCCCACCCGTCATTCATTCGCACGTAAAAATAGGAGTAAAGACACTATTGTTGCCCGGGAATTGTTCTTGGGGGGACGTTTTGGTTGGGCAGGACTTTTAAAGTTGGGGGGGGGGGACTTTGGGGTGGCACGGCCCAGGCCGGGGCTCTTTTAGGCGAAACAAATTTTTAGATACTATATATTATTTCGTCATGTTGTAACTGCACTACAGCAACTATCTGCGATCTAAAAACTAAAGAAATGAACGTGAAGTGCCCATTTTAGTAAATTTTAACTAATTTTTTATGTAATGACGAGTATAGGCTACAGGCAAAATATTCTTACAAGGTACTGTCGATTGTATAAGTTTAGTGTACGTGCATATTATTTACTACGGAAATTCAGGGATAAATATATAACTAACGTTTAGTTTTACCCCCTCCCTGCCCCCCCCCTGGTTCCTACGCAACTGATTGTGTTCGTGATGCATCCGTATAGTGTAGGACACAAAGTCGTATAGTGTAGGCCGATAGTCGTATAGTGTAGGCCGCCAGTCGTATAGTGTAGGACGCCAGTCGTATAGTGTAGGCCGATAGTCGTATAGTGTAGGACGATAGTCGTATTGTGTAGGCCGCTAGTCGTATAGTGTAGGCCGCTAGTTGTATAGTGTAGGCCGATAGTCGTATAGTGTAGTAGGCCGCCAGTCGTTTATCTATCAATCATTAAATAATACTAAACGCAAAACTAAGCAGACGATAAAAAGTAGTAGTGTGCGTTTAAATGGCCGAAACGTATAGAGCTGATCCTGTATTTGTGGGCAGTACTTATTTCGCCGCTCTTCATTCGAGCGGAATAAGTAGTATTGTAGCCTGTCAACCCTAATGCCTGATGGCACGCGCGGGTCAGCGTTGTCGATGAGGAGGCGCCACTCTTTCAAACTAATAGAAAAGCAATTTAAATGTGTCGCGTTGAAAGCGAATTCTCTTTGGCAAACGTAGATCCACGCGTTATCCAAGTGGTAGGTCCCGGTTTTGACGAAGGTATAATTGGTACACAAGTCGGCCTCTTGTAAATTTAGTTTCTTTGAGGGATTAGCACTGCACACAAATTCAAGATTTCCACTGTACAATACATAGAACCAACGCGGACAATAAATAGCGGTAGTGGGCGTTTATAACAGCCATCGAATTATATGCTGTAGTTTATCCTAACCGAGCTTTATAATAAAAAGTGGCCACTGTATTATAATTCATTCTACGCAAAAGCATTCAATAAAAAGTGTTAGATTATCCATGTGATTATTTAGGTATTCATTCCCCAAGCTCAAAAGCAGCACAAAAAACTCTCCAGCTGGTGACGGGAGTTTGTTTTTGTTACACATGTCGTACCAACCCTTGCAGGGAATAATAAACATGAACGGCTCTGGCGCTCGCCCGGCCTAATGCCAATGAAAAGCAATAATAGGCATATGACAAGGCGATAGTGAATAGAAGGCAAAAAGCCGCACCTCGTCTTTGACTCATCATAATTGCAGGCTACGGCCTGCTCGCGGGGCTGGACGCACACTGAGAGATGTAGGCGGGGCTATACGCACACAGAGATATGTAGGCGGGCTATACGCACACTGAGATAGGCGGGGCTAACGCACACGAGAGGATGTAGGGGGGGACTATACGCACACTGGAAAAAGGTAGGCCGGGGCAGACCCCACACTGAGAGAGATGTTTGCGGGGCTAGACGCAACTGAGAGAGATGTAGGCGGGCTAGACGCACACTGAGAGGAGATGTAGGCGGGGCTAGACGCACACATGAGAGAGAGTAGGCGGGGCTAGACGCAAAAGGGAGAGAGATGTGGGCGGGGCTAGACGCAACGAGAAGAGAGTAGGCGGGGCTAGACGCACACTGAGAGAGATGTAGGGGGGTAGACGCACACACACTGTAAACAACCCCGCGTATCAATCAAGGCAGAGAGAGAGAGAGGAGAGAGAGAGAGTCACTCGGTTGTGAAAGTTATTGCCTCAATTAAATAACGGCGTTTTGCCCGCTAGAATTTTAATGATTAGGTCTGCGGGTTTAATTGTTTCATAAATCTTCAGTGTACATAAATAAGAGAAAAATTATTAGTGTCCGGTTTCCACATTCCGGCCTCGGGGGCTGAGCCAATCACTCGATGATCTATCGATGACACCGTTCGGTTGTGCGTTCGCTTCATTTGTAGCTTGTTAGCACACAACATCCCTTATCATTCTGCAGGCATTTGTTATAAATAGGGTCATGTTCCTGCGTGAAATTTTTTCTGTGAAGGAATCAGTAAAGGTGCTGGGGAGGGGGGGGGGTTATCTAACCCCCGCCCCTGACCCCAGTGTGTTTTCCCTTGTTGTAGGGCAATGTCACGTGACAGTGACAAGAGACATACTACAGACCACAGACGAACGGAGCACAGTCTCAAATAAAGCGCGAAAAAGTGAATAAAAACATTTAAAAATATTTGTTTTTTTGCTGTAAATAATTTGCTCTCAAAAGGACAAAATGCTATATATTATACGGTTGGTTTGGAATCACAGAATTTCATGGAGTAACCTTATAAGTTACTTTAAAATCGTTATCCCACATAGCCTATAGGCGTCACGACGCTTCAAAATTGAGCAACGAACGTTGTTGTTGCTGTTGGTGACATTGTGTGGGGATGCTGTCAGCGGCGTCGGAGCCCCGGGGGGGGGGGGGGGGGGGGGGGGTGGGGGTAGCTTTCCCCTTTGACTTACGGACAAAGCT
>JAMZAV010013767.1:0-14647 GCA_024449915.1 Sweltsa coloradensis | reverse complement strand
GAAACGAGCGATCGCGTACTATTTTGGGAGTAAACTCAAAAGCACGCACAACGCTCGAGGTGACGAATCGCGCTAGCGAAGCGAGGGGTATCGCCGCATCGCAAGCATACGTGACGCGCTCATGACGATCGCGCGTCCACCTTCGAACGTTTTTTTCTCAAATACTACATTGCGGCTTCCATTTAAATTTTTAAAATTCGGAAAAAATCGTCCGATCGACTTTCGCCGGCCATTCGACGCTATTTGAACAATTTACTACGGTCTGTGCAAGTCAACGGGGCGCCGGATCGCCCTAAAGTCGATTTCGACGGAGCCGTGCGCCTCTTTTTCGTCGCAAAAATGGGCCGGTCGCGTCGAAATGCACGCTTCGCGCGAATTGTTGAACTTCAAACAGGTCGGATGAGAACACGGGCGGCGATGCGCCGACGGATTGCGAAAACGACCGCCCTTTGGGGCGTCGCCAGCCCTCATGGCCGATCGGGAAGCCAACACTCGATCGAACGCTCGACTCGTGAATTTACGCGTAAGCCATTTTGACGGGAGGTGGAAAACTCGACCGCAATCGCCCGGCGAATGTCGAATTTTACCGAATTGGGACGTGCGACGCCCTCCTATGGGACCGATCGGCGCGTTATCCACCTCATCGAATCGTTATTTTTTCTTACAATTTACATACCAGTTGCCGAGCTATCGACGCATTTTAAATTTTTTCCAAAATTCGGAAAAAAAATGGCGTCCGATCGACTTCTCGCCCGCCCATTCGACGCGTTATTTTTTTCTGAAAATTTACATACCGGTCTGGGGTTGGCAGTTCAACGGGGCGCGGCAATCGCGCCGAAAGTCGGATTTTTCGACGGACGCCGGTCGTCGCCGTGCCCCTTTCGTCGCACCGATCGGCGCCGGTCTGCGCCGAAGTACATCGATCTTTCGCGTAAACGACCACGTTTGAGAACGTCGAAAAGCCGATCGGACTGGACGAAAACGACCGCTAGCGAGCGCGACTGCGCGACGGCATTGCGAAAATGACCGCACTTTGGGGCGTCGCCACGCCTTCCTATGGACCGATCGGGAAGCCAAACACTCGATCGAAGCGTCTCGAACCTCGTGCACATTTACGCGTAACCATTTTGACGGGGGTGGAAAACTCGACCCAATCCCCGGCGAAAGTCGACTTTTTACCGAATTGCGGACGTTGCGACGCCCTTTCCTATGGGAACCGATCGGCGCGTTATGCACCTCATTCGAATCGTTATTTTTTTCTTCAAATTACATACCAGTCTGCCGAGCTTGACGCCATTTTTAATTTTTTCAAAATTCGGAAAAAAAAAATGGCGTCCGATCGACTTATCGCCCAGCCCAGTGAGCTTTATTTTTTTCTGAAAATTTACATACTGTCTGGGGGTTGGGCAAGTTCAACGGGGCGCCGGGCAATGCTGCCGAAAGTCGGATTTTTCGACGGACGCCGGTCGTCCGCCGGCCCCTTCCGTCGCCACGACGGCGGCCCCGCGTCTGCGCGAAAGTAGCATCGATCTTCGCGTAAAACGATCCATCGTTGATCGAGAACGTCGAAAAAGCCGATTCGGACGGGACCCGAAAACGACAGATTGAGCGAGCGACCCTTGCGCGACGGGATTGCGGACAAAATGACAGCCACTTGGGGCGTCACCCGCCCTTCCTATGGGACGATCGGGAAGCCACACACCTCGAATCGAAGCGTCTCGACCTCGTGCACATCTACGATAAGCCATTTTGACGGGGTGGAAAACGGACCGCAATCGACCGGCAGAAAGTCGACTTTTTACCGAATTGCGGACGTTGCCGACGCACTTCCATGGGAACGATCGGCGCTGTTATCCACCTCATTCGAACGTTATTTTTTTTCTTCAAATTTACATACCAGTTGCCGCGCTCTGACTTCCATTTTAATTTTTTTCAAATTCGGAAAAAAAAAAAAAATGGCCGTCCGATCGACTTTTGCCCGGCCCATCGACCGCCGTTATTTTTTTCTGACAAATTTTACATACCGGTCTGGGGTGTTGGCAAGTTCAACGCGGCGCCTGGCAATCGCTGCCGAAAGTCGATTTTCGACGGACGCCGGTCGTCGCCGTGGCCCCTTCCAGTCTCATCGATCCGGCGCCCGGTCTGCGCCGAAAGAGCATCCGATCTTTCGCGTAAACGGACAACACGTGGGTGAGGAACGTCGAAAGCCGATCTGGACTGGACGAAAACGACCGCTGAGCGAGCGACTGCGCGACGGATGGCGAAAATGACGCCAATTGGGGCGTCGCCACGCCTTTCCTAGGGACCGATCGGGACAGCCAAACACCTCGATCGAAGCGTCTCGACCTTCGTGCACATTTACGCGTAAAGCCATTTTGACGGGGTGGAAAACTCGAGACCCCGCAATCGCCCGGTGAAAGTCGACTTTTTACCGGAATTGCGGACGTTTGCGACGCCATCCTATGGGACCGATCGGCGCCGTTATCCACCTCATTCGCATCGTTATTTTTTTTCTTCCAAAATTTACATACCAGTTGCCGAGCTCGACGCCATTTTAAATTTTTTCAAATTCGGAAAAAAAAAAATGGCCGTCCGACGACTTCTCGCCCGGCCCATCGACACGTTATTTTTTTCTGAAAATTTACATACGTCGGGGTGGTTGGTTTAAGTTCAACGGGGCGCCGGGCAATCGCAGCCCCGAAAAGTCTGATTTTTCGACGGACGCCCGGTCGATCGCCGTGCCCCTTCCGTCGCACCGATCGGCGCCGAGTCTGCGCCGAAAGTAGCATCAGATACTTTCGCGTCGTAAACGACCACGTTGATGAGAACGTCGGAAAAGCCGATCGACGGGGCCGAAAACGACCGCTGAGAGCGAAGCGAATGTCGCGACGGATTGCGAAAATTGACCGCAATTTTTTATGGGGCGTCGGCACGACCTTCCTATGGACCCGATTGGGTGTAGCCAAACACCTCGATCGAAGCGTCTCGCCTCGTGCACAATTAACGCGTAAGCCATTTTGACGGGGGGTGGAAAACTGACCCGCAATCGCCCGGCGAAAGTCGACTTTTACCGAATTGCGGACGTTGCGAGCCTTCCTATGGGATCGATCGGCGCGTTATTCTACCTCATTCGAATCGTTATTTTTTTCTCTTAAATTTACATAACCAGTTGTCCGAGCTCTGACGCCATTTTAAATTTTTTCCAAATTCGGGAAAAAAAAAAATGGCGTCCGATCGACTTCTCGGCCCTGGCCCATTCGACGCGTTATTTTTTTTCTGAAATTTACATACCGGTCTGGGGTTGGCCATAAGCTCAACGGGGCGCCGGCAATCGCCGCCGAAAGTCGGCGAATTGTTCGACGGGACGCCAGGTCATCGCCCGTGGCCCATTCCGTCGCACCCGATCGGCGCCCCGGTCTGCGCCGAACAGTAGCATCGATTTTTCGCCGTAAACGACCACGTTGGTGAGAACGTCGAAAACCGATCGGACTGGACGAAAACGTACCGCTGAGCGGAGCGAATGCGCGACGGATTGCGAAAAAGACCGCACCACTTTGGGGCGTCGCCACGCCCTTCCTATGGGACCGATGTGGAAAGCCCAAACACCTAGATCGAAGCGTCTCTCGAACCTCGTGCACATTTACGCGTAAGCCATTTGACGTGGGGTGGAAAACTGACCCGCAATCGCCCGGCGAAAGTCGACTTTTTACCGAATGCGGACGTTGGCGACGCCTTCCTATGGGACCGATCGGCGGGTTATCCACCTCATTCGAAATGTTATTTTTTTCTTCAAATTTACATACCAGTTGCGAGCTTGACGCCATTTTAAATTTTTTTCAAAATTCGCGAAAAAAAAAATGGCGTCGATCGACTTCTCGCCCGGCCGGCCCATTCGACGCGTTATTTTTTTCTGAAAATTTACATACCGGTGCTGGGGTTGGCAAAGTTCAACGGGGCGCCGAGCCAATCGCCGCCGAAAGTCGGATTTTCGACGGGACGCCGGTCGTTCGACCGGCCCCTGCCGTAGCACCGATCGGCGCCCCGGTCTGCGCGAAAGTAGAATCGATCTTTCGCTAAATGACCCACGTTGGTGAGAACGTCGAAAAGCCGAATTCGGGACTGGACGAAAAAAGACCGAGCTGACAGCGAGCGGGACGCCCCTCTGACGGATGCGAAAATGACCGCACTTGGGGGCGTCGCCACGCCCTTCCTATGGGACCGATCGGGACGCCAACCACCTCGATCGAAGCGTCTCGACCTCGTGCACATTTACGCGTAAGCCATTATGACGGTGGTGGAAAAACTCGACCCGCAATCGCCCGGCGAAAGTCGACTTTTTACGAATGGCGGACGTGCCGACGCCCCCTTCCTATGGGGATCGATCGGCGCGTTAATCTACTCATTCGAATCGTTATTTTTTTCCTGTAAATTTTACATACCAGTTTGCCAGCTCTGACGCCATTTAAATTTTTTCAGAAATTCGGGAAAAAAAAAATGGCGTCCGAATCGAATCTCGCCCGGCCCATTCGATCCGCGTTATTTTTTTCTGAAAATTAAATACCGGTCTGGGGTTGGTGCAAGTTCAACGGGGCGACGGCAATCGCCGCCGAAAAGTCGGATTTTCGACGGACGCCGGTCGTCGCCGTGCCCTTCGGTCGCACGATCGGCGCCCGGTCTGCGCCCCGAAGTAGTATCGATTTTTCGCCGTTTAACGACCACGTTGGTGGAACGTCGAAAAGCCGATCGGACTGGACGAAAACGAACCGCTGAGCGAAGCGACTGCGCGACGGATTGCGAAAATGACCGCACTTTGACTTGGGGCGTCGCCACGCCCCTTCCTATGGGACCGATTGGGAAGCCAAACACCTCGATCGAAGCGTCTCGACCTCGTGAACATTACGAGTAAGCCATCATCTTGACGGGGGTGGAAAAACTCGACCCGCACACAATCGCCCGGCGACGAAAGTCGACTTTTTTACGAATTGCGGACGTTGCACGCCCTTCCTATGGGACCGATCGGCGCGTTATCCACCTCATTCGAATCGTTATGTTTTTCTTCAAATTTTACATACCAGTTGCCGAGCTATGACGCATTTTAAATTTTTCAAATTCGGAAAGAAAAAAAAAATAATGGGTCCGATCGGACTTCTCGCCCGGCCCATTGTCGAACGCGTTATTTTTTTCTTGAAAATTACATACCGGTCTGGGGTTGCAAGTTCAACGGGGCGCCGGCAATCGCCGCCGAAAAGTCGGATTTTACGACGGACGCCGGTTCGGCGCCGTCGTGCCCTTCCGTCGCACCGATCGCGCTCCGGTCTGCGCCGGAAAGTAGCATCGAATCTTTCCGCGTAAAACGGACCACGTGGATGAGAACGTCGAAAAGGGGGGGACGATCGGACTGGACGGAAAACGACGACCCTTGAGCGAGCGCACTGCCGGACGATTGCGAAAAAGACGCACTTTGGGGCGCGCCACGCCCTTCCTATGGGACCGAGTCGGGAAGCCAAACACCTCGATCCCGAAGGCGTCTCGAACTCGGCACATTTACGCGTAAGCCAGTTTGAGGGGGTGGAAAACTCGACCCGCAATCGCGGCGAAAGTCGACTTTTTACCGAATGCGACGTTGCGACCCCTCCTAGGGACGATCGGCGCGTTTAATCCACTAATTCGAATCGTTATTTTTTCTTCAAATGTACATACACAGTTGCCGGCTCTTGACGCCATTTAATTTTTTGTTCACATAAATTCGGAAATTAAAAAAAGGGCGTTCGATCGATCTCGCCGGGCCCATTCGACGCGTTATTTTTTCTGAAAAGTTACATACCGGTCTGGGGTTGGCAAGTTTCAACGAGGGGCGCCGGCAATCGCGCCGAAAGTCGGATTTTTCGACGGACGCCGGGTCGTCGCCGCTGCCCTTCCGTCGCATCCGATCGGCGCCGGTCTGCGCCGAAAGTAGCATCGATCTTTCGCGTAAACGACCACGTTGATGGAGAACGTCGAAAAGCCGATCGGACGGACGAAAAAACGACCGCTGAGCGAGCGATGGGTGCCCCCTCCCTCCGCCGAACGGATTGCGAAAAAATGACCGCACTTTGGGGCGTCGCCACGCCCTTCTATGGGACCGATCCGGGAAGCCAAACACCTCGATCGAGCGTCTCGAACTCCGTGCACATTTACGCTGTAAGCCATTTGACGGGGGTGGAAAACTTGACCGCAATCGCCCGGGCGGAAAGTCGACTTTTACCGAATTGGAGACGTTGCGACGCCCTTCCTATGGGACGATCGGCGCGTATCCACTCATTCGAACTACGTTATTTTTTTCTCAAAATTACATACCAGTTGCCGAGCTCTGACGCCCATTTTTAATTTTTTCAATAATTCGGAAAAAAAAATGGCGTCCGATCGACTTCGCGCCCGGCCCATTCGACGCGTTTATTTTTTGATGAAAATTTACATACCGGTCTGGGGTTTGGCAAGTTCAAACGGGGCGCCGGCAAATCGCTGCCGAAAGTCGGATTTTTTCGACGGACGCGGTCGTCGCCGTGCACTTCCGTCGCACCGGATCGGCGCCCGGGTCTGCGCCCGAAAATGAGTAGCATCGATCTTTCGCGTTAAACGACCACGTTGATGAGAACGTCGAAAAAGCGATTCGGACTGGACGAAAACGACCCGCTGAGCGAGCGACTGCGCGACGGATGCGAAAAGATGACCCGCACCTTTGGGGCGTCGCCACGGCCCTTCCTATGGGACCGATCGGGGAAGCCAAACACCTCGATCGAAGCGTCTCGAACCTCAGTGCACATTTACGCGTAAGCCATTTTTGAACGGGGGTGGAAAACTCGACCACGAAATCGCCCGGCGAAAGTTCGACTTTTTTACGCGAATGGCGGTACGTTTTGGCGACGCCCTTCCTATGGGACCGATCGGGCGCGTTAGCCACCTCATTCGATCGTTATTTTTTTTCTTCAAATTTACAACCAGTTTGCCGAGCTCTGACCCCATTTTAATTTTTTTCAAAATTCGGAAAAAAAAAATGCGTCCGATCGACCTTTTGCCCGGCCCATCGACGCGTTATTTTTTTCTGAAAATTTTACATACCGGTCTGGGGTTGGCAAGTTCAACGGGGCCGCCGGCAATCGCTGCCGAAAGTCGGATTTTTCGACGGAAGCCGGCGTCGCCTCTGCCCCTTCCGTCTCATCGATAGGCGCCCCGGTCTGCGCCGAAAGTAGCATCTATCTTTCGGCCGTAAACGAACCACGTTGGTCGGAGAAACGTCAAAAGCGATTCGGACCTGGACGAAACGACCGCTGAGCGAGCGACTGGGCGCGACGGATTGCGAAAATGCGCAATTTGGGGCGTCGCCCACGCCCTTCCTATGGGACCGATCGGGGAAGCCAAAACACCTCGATCGGAAAGCGTCTCGACCTCGTGCACATTTACGCGTAAGCCATTTTGGACGGGCGGTTGGAAAACTCGACCCGCAATCGCACGGTTGAAAGGTCGACTTTTTACCGAAATTGCGGGGACGTTGCGACGCCCTTCTATGGGACCGATCGGACGGCGTTATCCACCTCATTCGGAATCGTATTTTTTTTCTTCAAATTTACATACCAGGTGCCGAGGCTCTGACGCATTTTAAATTTTTTCAAAATCGGAAAAAAAAAATGGTCGCCGATCGAATTCCTCGCCGGCCCATTCGAAGCGTTATTTTTTTCCTGAAAATTTACATACGGGTCTGGGGTTTGTAAGTTAAACGGGGCGCCGGCAATCGCCGGCCGAAAGTTCTGATTTTTCGGACGGACGCCGGGTCGTCGCCGTGCCCCTTCCGTCGCACGATCGCGCCCCGGTCTGCGCCGGAAGAGCATCGATCTTTCGCGTAACGACCCACGTGATGGAACGTTCCCTCACGCTACGCCAAAAGCCGATCGGGACTGGCGGAAAACGACCGCTGAGCGAGCTGACGCGCGACGGGATTGCGAAAATGACCGCAATTTGGGGCGTGCCACGCCCTTCCTATGGGAACGATTGGGAAGCCAAACACTCGCATCGCAGCGTCTCGACCTCGTGCACATTTACGCGTAAGCCATTTTGACGGGGGGGTGGGGTGGAAAAATCGACCCGCAAACGCCGGCGAAAGTCGACTTTTACCGAATTGCGGACGTGCGACGACCTTCCGATGGGATCGATCGGCGCGGTATCGACTCATTTTCGAATCGTTATTTTTTTCTTTTAAATTTACATACCAGTTGCCGAGCTCTGACGCCATTTTAAATTTTTCAAAATTCGGGAAAAAAAAAAAAATGGGTCCGATCGACTTCTCGCCCGGCCCCATTCGACGGTTAATTTTTTTCTGAAAATTTACATACCGGTCGTGGGGTTGGCAAGTCAACGGCGGCGCCGGCAATCGCCGCCGAAACGTCGGATTTTTTCGACGGGAGCCGGTCCCGTGCCGTGCCCCTTCCGTCGCACGATCGGCGCCCGGTTCTGCGCCGGAAAGTGGACATCGATTTTTCGCGTAACGACCCACGTTGGTGAGAACAGTCGAAAGCCGATCGGGACTGTGACGGAAAACGGACCGCTGAGCGAGCGACCTTGCGCGACGGATTGCGAAAAGACCGCACTTTGGGGCGTCGCCACGCCCTTCCTATGGGAACCGATTGGGAAGCCAAAACCTCGATCGAAACGGTCTCGACCTCGTGCACATTTACGCGCTAAGCCATTTTGACGGGGGTGGAAAACTCGACCCCAATCGCCGGCGAAAGTCGACTTTTTACGAATTGCGGAGTGCGACGCCCTTACTATGGGACCGATCGGCCGTTATCCACCTCATTCGAATCGTATTTTTTTTGTCAAAATTTACATACCAGTTGCGAGCTCTGACGACCATTTTAAATTTTTTCAAAAATTCGGAAAAAAAAATGGCGTCCGATCCGAATTTCGCCCCGGCCCATTCGACGCGTTATTTTTTTTCTGAAAATTTACATACCGCGTCTGGGGTTGGCAAGTTCAACGGGGCGCCGGCAATCCCGCGAAAAGTCGGATTTTTCGACGGACGCGGGTCGTCGCCGTTGCCCCTGCACCGTCGCAACCGATCGGCGCCGGGTCTGCGCCCGAAAGTAGCGATCCGATCTTTCGCGTAAATGACCACGTTGGTGAGAAACGTCGAAAAGCCGATCGACTGGACGAAAACGACCGCTGAAGCGAAGCGACTGCGCGCGGATTCGAAAATCGACCGCACTTTGGGGCGTCGACACGCCCCTTCCTAGGGATCCGATCGGGAAGCCAAACACCTCGAGTCGAAGCGTCTCGGACCTCGTGCACATTTACGCGTAAGCCATTTTGACGGTGGTGGAAAAACTCGAACCCGCAATCGCCGGCGAAAGTCGACTTTTTACGAATTGCGGACGCTGCGACGCCCTTCTATGGGACGATCGGCGCGTTATCTACCTCATTCGAATCGTAATTTTTTTATTTAAAATTTACATACCAGTTGCCGAGCTCTGACGCCATTTTAAAATTTTTTCAAAATTCGGGAAGAAAAAAAAAAATGGCGTCCGATCGACTTCTCGCCCGGCCACACCCGGGCCCATCGCAGCGTATGTTTTTCTGAAAATTTACATTACCGGTATGAGGGTTGGCAAGTTCAACGCGGCGCCGGGCACAATCGCCGCCGAAAGTCGGAAGTTTTTTTTTCGACGGACGACGAGTCGTCGCCGATGCCCCTTCGTCGCACCGATCGGCGGCCCCGGTCTGCGCCGAAAGTAGCAATCGATTTTTCGCGTAAACGACCCGTTGGTCGTGAGAACGTCGAAAAAGCCGACGGACTGGGACGAAAACGACCGCTCGAGCGAGCGATCTGCTGCGCCGACGGATGCGAAAATGACCGCACTTTGGGGCTTCGCCACGCCCTTCCTATGGGAACCCGATTGGGAAGCAAACACCCTCGATCGAAGCGTTCTCGACCTCGTGCACAGTTACGCGTAAGCATTTTTGACGGGGGTGGAAAAATCGACCCGCAAGTCGCCCGGCGAACGAAAAAGTCGACTTTGTACCGAATTGCGGACGTTGCGACGCCTTCCTATGGGACCCGATCGGGCGCGTTATCCACCTCATTCGAATCGTTATTTTTTTCTTCAAATTAAACCAGGGTTGCCGAGCTCTGGACGCCATTTAAAATTTTTTCAAAATTCTGGAAAAAAAAAATGGCGCCGACGACTTCTCGCCCGGCCCATTCGACGCGTTATTTTCTTTTCTGAAAATTTACATACCGGTATGGGGTTGGCAAGTTCAACGGGGCCGCCGGCAATCGCCGCAGAAGTCGGATTTTTTCGACGGACGCCGGTCGCGCCGTGGCCCCTTTCCGTCGCACGACGGCGTCCGGTCTGCGCCCGAAAGTAGCATCGATCTTTCGCGTAATGACCACGTTGGTTGAGAAACGTCGAAAAGCCGATCGAGACTGGACGAAAAAGACCGCTGAGCGAGCGAACTGCGCGACGGATTGCGAAATGACAGCACTTTGGGGCGTCGCCCACGTCCCTTCATATGGGACCGATCGGGAAGCCAAACACCTCGATCCGAAGCGTCTCGACCTCGTGCCAACATTTACGCGAAGCCATTTTGACGGTGGTGGAAACTCGACCGCATCGCCCGGCCGCCGAAAGCGAAAGTCGACTTTTTTACTAATTGCGGACGTTGGCGACGCCCTTCCTAGGACCGGATCGGCGCGTTATCCACCTCATTCGAATCGTTATTTTTTTCTTCAAATTTACATAACCAGTTGCCGAGCCTGACGCATTTTAAATTTTTTCAAAATTCGGGAAAAAAAAATGGCGTCCGGATCGACTTTTTCGCTCGGCCCATTCGACGCGTTATTTTTTTCTGAAAATTTACATTACCGGTCTGGGGTTGGCAAGTTCAACGGGGCGCCGGCAATCGGCCGCCGAAAGATCGGATTGTTTCGACGGACGCCTGTCGTCGCCGGCCCCTTCCTCGCACCGGATCGGCGAACGGGTCTGCGCCGAAAGTAGCATCGATCTTTCGCGTAAACGAACCGTTGGTGAGAACCCGGGGTCGAAAAAAGCCGATCGGAACTGGACGAAAACGACCGCTGAGCGAGCGACCTGCGCGACGGACGGATTGCGAAAATGCCACCGCACTTTGGGGGTCGCCACGCCCTTCCTATGGGACGATGGGAAGCCAAACACCCTCGATCGAAGCGTCTCGACCTCGTGGCACATTACGCGTAAGCCATTTTGACGGGGGGTGGTAAAACTTCGACCGCAATCGCCCGGCGAAGTCGACTTTTTACCGAATTCGGACGTTGCGACGCCTTCCTATGGGACCAATCCGTGCGCGTTATCCAACATCATTCAATCGTTATTTTTTTCTTCAAATTACCATACCAGGCCGAGCTTGACGCCATTTTCAAATTTTTTCAAAAAATTCGGGAGAACAAAATAAATGGCGTCGATCGACTTCTCTGCCGGCCCATTCGACGTCGCGTTATTTTTTTCTTGAAAATTTACCATACCGGTCTGGGGTTGGCAAGTTCAACGGGGCGCCGGCAATCGCCGCCGAAGGGATTTTTCGAGGGGACGCCGGGTCGGCGCCGTGCCCCTTCGTCGCAACCGATCGGTGCCCGGTCTGCGCCGAAAGTAGCTCCGATCTTTTCGCGTAAACGGACCACGTTGGTGGAGAACGTCGGAAAAGCCGATCGGTACTGGACGAAAACAACCGCCTGAGCGAGGATCCTGCGACGACGGATTGCGAAATGACCGCATTTGGGGTCGTCGCCACTGCTTCCTTCCTATGGGACCGATCGGGAAGCCAAACACCTTCGATCCGAAGCGTCTCACTCGTGCACATTTACGCGTAAGCCATTTTGACGGGGGTGAAAAACCGACCCGCATATCGCCCCGGCGAAAGTCGACTTTTTACCGAATTACGGACGTTGCGACGCCCTTCTATGGGACCGATCCGGCGCGTTATCCACTCATTCGAACGTTTATTTTTTTATTCAAATTAACATAACCAGTTGCCGAGCTCTGACGGCCATTTTAAAGTTTTCAAAATCGGGAAAAAAAAAAATGGCGTCCCAATCGATCGACTTCTCGCCGGCCCATTCCGACGCGTTATTTTTTTCTGAAATTTAACATCCGGTCTTGGGTTGGCAAGTTTTCAACGGGGCGCCGGCAATCGCCGCCGAAAGTGGGATTTTTTCGACGGACGCCGGTCGTCGCCGTGCCCCTTCGTCGCACCGATCGGAGCTCCCCTCGTTGTCCCCCCCCCCCCCCCCCCCCCCTCCCTGCGCCGTAAGTAGCATCGATCTTTCGCGTAAACGCCACGTTGTTGAGAACGTCGAAAAGCCGATCGGACTCTGGACGGAAAACGACCGCTGATGCGAAGCGATGCGCGACGGATTGCGAAAATGACCGCACTTTGGGGCGTCGCCACGCCCTTCCTATGGACCGATCCGGGAAGCCAAACACCTCGATCGAAGCGGCTCGGAAACCTAGGACATTTACGCGTAAGCCATTTTGACGGTGGTGGAAAAAACTCGACCCGCAATACGCCCGGCGACAAGCGACTTTTTACCGAATTGCGACGTTGCGGACCGCTTCCTATGGGACGATCGGCGGGGTTATCCACCTCATTCGAATCGTTCAATTATTTTTCTTCAAATTTTACATCCAGTTGCCGAAGCTCTGAAGCATTTTAAATTTTTTCAAAATTCGGAAAAAAAAAATGGCGTCCAAACGACTTCTTCGCCCGGCCATTCGACGCGTTATTTTTTTCTGAAAAATTTTACATACCGGTTGGGGTTGCAAGTTCAACGGGGCGCCGGCCAATCGCCGCCGAAAGTCGGATTTTTCGAGGACGCGGTCGTCGCCGTAGCCCCTTCGTCGCCACCGATCGGCGCCGGTCAGCGCCGAAAGTGAGCATCGATCTTTAGCGGTAAACGCCACGTTATGAGACACGCGAAAAGCCGATCGGACCTGGACGAACAAAAACGACCGGCTGAGCGAGCGACACCGGACGACGACGGATTGGAGAAAATGACCGCACTTTGGGGCGTCGCCACGCCCTTCCTATGGGACCGATCGGGAAGCCAAACACCTCGATCGAAGCGTCTCGACCTCGTGCACATTTACGCGTAAGCCATTTTGACGGTGGTGGAAAACTCGACCCGCAATCGCCCGGCGAAAGTCGACTTTTTACCGAATTGCGGACGTTGCGACGCCCTTCCTATGGGACCGATCGGCGCGTTATCCACCTCATTCGAATCGTTATTTTTTTCTTCAAATTTACATACCAGTTGCCGAGCTCTGACGCCATTTTAAATTTTTTCAAAATTCGGAAAAAAAAATGGCGTCCGATCGACTTCTCGCCCGGCCCATTCGACGCGTTATTTTTTTCTGAAAATTTACATACCGGTCTGGGGTTGGCAAGTTCAACGGGGCGCCGGCAATCGCCGCCGAAAGTCGGATTTTTCGACGGACGCCGGTCGTCGCCGTGCCCCTTCCGTCGCACCGATCGGCGCCCGGTCTGCGCCGAAAGTAGCATCGATCTTTCGCGTAAACGACCACGTTGGTGAGAACGTCGAAAAGCCGATCGGACTGGACGAAAACGACCGCTGAGCGAGCGACTGCCGAACGGATTGCGAAAATGCCCGCACTTTGGGGCGTCGCCACGCCCTTTCTCTGGGACCGATCGGGAAGCCAAACACCTCGATCGAAGCGTCTCGACCTCGTGCACATTTACGCGTAAGCCATTTTGACGGGGGTGGAAATTCGACCCGCAATCGCCGGCGAAAGTCGACTTTTTACCGAATGGGCGCCGTTGCGACGCCCTGTCCTATTGACCGATCGCGCGTTTCCACTCGTTCGAACTCGTATTTTTTTCCTCAAATTTCTACCAGTGCCGCTGAAACGCCATTAATTTTTCAAAATCGGAAAAACAATGGTCCGAATCGCTTAAGCCCGGGCCCATTCGACGCGTTTTTTTTCTGAGAAATTTAATCACCGGTCTGGCGTTGGCAGTTCAACAGGCCGCCGCTATCGCCGCGAAAGTCGGATTTTCGCTGGCCGGTCGTCGCGGGCCCTTCCGCGACCGATCGGTCCCTCGTGCGCGTAAAGTAATCGATCTTTCGGTAAACGACCGGGTGGAGAAACGTCGAAAAGCCGATCGACCTGGACGAAAACGACCGTTGAGCGAGCGACTGCGCGACGGATTGCGAAAATGACCCCTTTGGGGCGTCGCGCACGCCCTTCATTGGACCGATTTGGTACCAAAATTACTCGATGCTTCGACCTCGTGCACTTTACATTTTTCAATTTTCGGGGATGGAAATCTCGCCCGCAATCGCGGCGAGCCCGACTTTCCGCTTTTTCTGCGACCTTCCTACCGGTCTGGGTTCGGCAAGTTTCAACCTCCAATCGCCCGAAAGTCGTATTTTCGACGGACGCCGGTCGTCGCCGTCTCCCTTCCGTCAAACGGAAAAATCGGCGCCCGTCTCGCCGAAAGTACATCGATCTTTCGCGTAAACGAACCAGTTGGTGAGAACGTAAAACGATCGGACTGGACGAAACGACCGCTGACGAGCGCTGCGCGCGGATTGCGAAAATGACCGCACTTTGGGGCGTCGCCA